>JAQIXD010000929.1:0-19227 GCA_034699985.1 Minunthozetes semirufus | reverse complement strand
GAGAGAGAGAGAGAGAGAGAGAGAGAGAGAGAGAGACCTATAGTGAAACCGAATTTACTGGATTTTAAATGAGATTTATTGCAAATTTTATATCGAGTTTTTCAAATTCTCAAAGAGAAGGTTGAGTTTAATTACGAGAATAACTTGTTTTTTAAGAGAAGAGATAAAAAAAGGAGAATTTTTTTCTGGGAAATGACAGTAAATAAGGGATTTTTGGAGCGCAATAAACTTTCCAAGATATGTAAGATTATTGAGATCATAGACATTCAACTGACAGATAATAATTTAATTTACATTTTTTCAGTTTTATTAATGGTTCGACTTTTAAGCGAAAGTTTGTCTAAAGTAAAGGTTTGTCTGCATTTTTACTTAAGCGTTCAATTGAACCAGGTATCAATTTATTAAATGCGATCCTTTCAGACGTTTTTCTTCTTGTTGAGCACGGAATACTCGGAGTGTACAGTGAGTGTACTTGACCCAAAAGGTCAGACCTTATAAAACTAGATCCTAAAGGTTTTGTGAACTCAACTCTAAGTATTTGAGTTTCGGAAAAATTTATTACGAAATTCTTTACTTAAAGACAGCGGACAGCCCTCTAGACCTTGACTTTGTTGGACCGCTTCTTAATCCACGTAAAAGTATCCGAACAAAAGCGAGACAAACATCAAAACAGTATTTTCATTATCGGGCGCACACATGAAATGATTAGGAAAAGTGAATCTCTGTTCCCTCCCTCTCTCTCTCTCCCCATAATTTAATTCAAAAGATCACAAACATTTCTATAGAGGAGACAAATGAAGGTCTTTTTTCTAATTGCAATCACAAATATAATACGAAAAACTTTGATTGATAACAATATTTGTGTTATAATGTGTAGTCTTCAAAATGCTCATGGGCAGTCACACAATTCATCGCAAGGGATGTATTTTTTTCCTCAAAGAATAACTTAATTTTAATTGATAAAAAATTTCCTAGCTCCAAACCAAATTGGTATAAGTCCAATTGTAAAGGAATTAATGATCATTTCAGATCATTTGACTTTTGAATTGTACAATTGTATGTATTTGCTCAATCTGAAGAATTGCAATTCAATCTGGATTATTATAATAACAGACAATTAAAAACATTTTCAAAATTCCTCCTCAATTGAAGGTTGAAAATGAAAAGTAATTTAAATGAATAAAATCAAAACTAAATTATTTTACCTTCGCTTTACATAAAAAGAAATTAAAAGACAAAGATAACATTTGTTGATAAGTATTGCTACCCTCAATATGAACTCCCAGCTCGTAATCATCATAATTATAATCTAAATTACTTACAATTATTACAAGAGTTGGATATAAATGAGAAAAAACTATAACTGAAGTAAAAGTGAAATAATTTTATCAATTATTTGAATAATTTATTTGTTTTAATCATTTTTTAATCGAAACAAAAAGAAATTCAAGTTTTCCTGCAAAATATAAAACACTGGGTATGAAGTAATATGAAATACAGTATCGGATTTCCTTCGATTAGGGAAGTTTTTTGTGTTAGGAGCAAGGTTAAGGTAAGTGCTTAAAAATTCAGATTCATAGACAAGGTGATCTAGGTGATCGAAATTTTGAATTGCAAAATATGTAGATAACATTTTCTATTGAAATTTATTTACGTCAATATTCAAATTAGAAATGTACTCTCTCTCACAAAATGGTCATAAGACTTTTAATTTTATACTTGCTAATACAAAAAAGTTATAAGTATCACGACTTTGCTATTATCTTAAATAAATCTAAATATAATACTGAGCCAATATTACTGACATCATTTCAAAGGGTTGCCATAAAAAAAAAGGTAAAAACAATTTTTTTGAAAACAAATTAAAGGTTCGGTTCAATTAATCGCTTGATTATAATTCAAACACTGATAAATAGCAAGCAATATTTTCGCAATAAAGCGATAACTTTTTTGATACATTTATATAAGAATATTTGGAATTTATTTGAAAATTTCCCCTATTTTGATTAAAAGATCATTTTTTGAAACAGAATAATTTTATTCTTGCTCTTTCTTAAATCATTTAAAGTACTTGTGATGAATAATAAACAACTCAATTGAGTGGAAAAACTGTCCTCAATTACATATATAAAATCAATTCAGGCCTCTTATTATCGGATTTTGAATTTTATTGGTTTATTTTTAACTAAACGAATAAACAGCACTAAATAGCATGGACGATTTTCTTAAAAAACTTCCTCATAGACCATCATAACGCCTGATGCGATGACAAATTCAAAAAATGATTGTTTCACACTCAAAAGTTGAAATCTCGTTTTATCATAATCAATTTCAATTAAACAAGCATAAATATTCATCAAATCCAATAATGTTACTTTATTATTAACTCTATCGCTCAAATGCACACATAATTTGACTCAATGACAATTTAAATGTAATTAATCAAAACTGTAAGCATTACTGGATATAACATTTAACTTAACATGTTTTATCATGCTAATACGTCTGGCCTATTAAATGCAAATAAATAGAAAAATATTCTTGCACAAACCAGCATTCATTTTGACAAATAGTAAGTTTTAAAAATCAATATTTTGTTTGACATATCTTTTATGGTCTATCAGTCTATCAGTCATTAACTAAATGCTTGACTCAAATATCAGTGAACAGTACGGAGACAATCAACAAGTGCTCAACAAATCAATAGAACAGAAGGGATGGCAATACGAGAACAGTTCACTCTTCATCTATTCGTCTGAGTTTTACTCAGAAAATGAAAGGTCTTTCCAGAATAAATTAAAAACCAATTTATTTAGAAAGGTGTAACTTATCGTTATGAAATGCCCTGTAATTTTAACCTCTTCTTCAATTTAAAAAGAATTGCATGATTCAAAATTTCCCGGTTTTAGCAAAATTATAATTTTAATCGAATGAATTGAATACTAATTAAAAAGGATTGGAAATCACTAATTAAAAGCACATGTATTCTACATCAGAGCCTGTATTACAAGGATCTAAGAGGAGAGCCAATGAAGTGGGCAGGTCTTCCATCATTAGCCGCAAAAAGGAGATACACAACAAGCTTAAGGACACAACAAGAGGGTCTCCACTGAAATCAAATACCCGACCATTGAATGCTCTGAAAGAGAGAGTCAGTCAGACATATGATCGCAAACTGTAAGCAATTTAAGAGTTTTGCTTCAAATGAATGCCTTTTTTCAATAATTTGTTTAAAAGCTGTAAAAACATTGAATAACAACAAAATGTAAAATTGGTTTTCAATAGATAATAAAGTGGATTCGTTTATATAATACTTTATAATAATTTTTCATTATAACAATTCTCATAATAATTTGCACCTAGCTCATTTGTACGAGAAATATTCAAAGTATCCAAAAGATGACTTGTCTTTAAAAAGTTCATTGTGATTTATAAGGGGTACTTTTTCATCGTTTATGAATCATTCAGTTGTTGTTATTGTTATTGCTAGGTAATTGCCATTCAAATCAATTGAGAGAATAAAATGTTTCAATAATTATAATGATTTATCCAAACAAAAGTATTTCCCATTTTTATTGCTTTCATTGAAATCATTTGTCGATTGTTTGTGTCAAACATCAGTTCATTAAAAACTTTAAAAGAGCTGTTCGTCTGCTCTTCGGCTCAAACCTAATGAAGACAATGTGTTTATCGACAAATGTCTCGACTCTTCAAATGCTTTTGATTATAACATTTCTATTAATGAGTCTATGGATTGAAAGCACAGTTGGAGTGCCGCCACATAAAGGATCTCTTTCTCAGAAACTGGACGAATACTTCAGTACAATCAAATGTGTGGCATCAATCGTCGAAGATATCATTCCTCGTAAGTTATTCTTAAGATTAAACTAAGCATGATAAACTATAATTTTAGCATCAAGCAAAATTCCATTTAAAAGTAAGCATTTTGCCATGTTTAATTTTAACTGGAAAAGATTTATTCAGAAATTTTTGTAAATGATTTTCAATCTTTAATATCTATGTGTATAAATTATTATCAAGCAACTTTTAAAACAAATCACAACTACCAGAAGTATTTATATTAAATAACACTTTTATAACAGAAATCTCGTAATTAAACAAAATATTGATTCAATTACGATAAGAGTTAGTAACAAATCAATGTTTAGATAAGATGTTTGATTGATTTGCTTCTCCTTGTCTCTCCTTGGTGCAAAATAAAACAGACTCAGAATATCTAATGTCAGTGCAGTCCCACAATATGCCAAACATCACATGTGATGAACAAAAAGCAAAACTCTAATCATTTGATAAATATTTTTAAATCATAATTACGTGAGAATAGAAGCAAATTATCGACACTTGAAGGACAATTAAATAATTGGTCTTGATCACTTGATCAGATCAATTTATACAAGAAGAAAGTTAATGCCTATATAAGAGAGTATATAATTATAAATATCGAACTAATTATATAAGTATTGGAGAAAAAGCGTTTCCAAAGAAACGATACCATCATTTGACCCGAAGTCATGAAAAAGTTGCTCCTCTTTTGAAGCGCTTATGAAATCTGAAATCACGTAAATTCCAATGTCTTTAACATAAAGCGAAGGTTAAACGCAAAACACATTTAAAAACATTATTACTATTATTATTAAAATCAATTGTCTTTGAAATTCATTATTAATTATGAATGAAATATAAAGATAGAAATTATCCAGGTCTGAATAATTCGTTTTTAATGAGTTATTTGTTCCTATTCACTAAGCTGTTGAATCTTAATCCTAAAGCGCAATGTAATTCACCATGTAACATTTCGAAATACCAAGTTATCTTTTCATGTGACTACACTAAGCTCTAGGCCCTTAAGATTTAGCATTTGATTTATACATGATATACTTGAGCAAATTACATTAAATCTAATGTGGAATTAAGCTATAAATTGTATTTAATTTGTGTCTGATATTTATTGTTTGCCTGAAAATCAGTGGAAAAAATCATTGATTTGATTAATGTTTTCAAAAAAAAACTGTTTTTCGTATAAAATTTCAATCAATTTTGAAAACAAACGATTGAAACGCAAAGAGAGGTATACTTTGAATCGCAAAACATTTCAATATTTATGCAAAGAATGAAAATATTTTGGAAAACCTCTCATCAAAAAACATTGTGAGTACAATAAAGTTACCTTGAACACACTAATAACAAATTAAATTACGAAATTAACGATTAGCTTCAAAATAAGCTCAAAATGTATTGATTTATTCTTAGAAATATTGAATTTTGAGAGCTTTTTACTTTGAATTACTTTTGGAACAATTGAGTAACAGGTTATTCTTGCTATTCTTCCTTCATCAACAAAAAACATCGATGAATAACACAAATATTCAATCACTTGATTATTATTCAATTGAAAATGTACTCAAACTTTCCTTATTATCAGAGAGTGAGAGAGAGGACAACCAAAATATGAATAAATGTTTTCAAAACGAATTAAAGTCAGACATAAAAATGATTTAACACAGGATTTAATGTTTGGAAAAAAACTCTTTGAATAAAACAATTGTTTATTCAAAATGAGTCCAATCTTTAAGAGAAAGGTTTGAGCTGTCAATTGTTAATTGAAATCATAACAAGAGTAGACTGAAATAGATTAATAAGAATATATAGAAATGCTATGAAAACAATGTTTCAAATAACTGATCAAAAGGTAACAGAAATACAAAAGATTTTTGTTTCGAAAACATCATTGAGATTTGGACAGCCATAAAATCATAGCCTAAAAAATTAGCCCACGATAAATGCGGCTAATTTTTGAAGAAGATCAAATGAATCATTGCTTGGGAAACATTCTGAAAATGACTTTAATCACTATTTAACTAAATAACAAAATATCAGTAATTATTGACTAATATGAGGACATAGATTACAGGATGCTTTTATTATATCGGATTTCATAATTATCGATTCAAAATTTGCTTCCAAGTCATAAGACAAAGATATGCCCGTGAAATAGGACTCTACAAGATCTGTCTTAAATTAGAAAATTCAAGTTATTCTTAAACGAAATGATACCTACAATATTCCATCTCCACTATTATACGAGTAATTTAAATACAAATAAACTTAAACAAGAAAGTAGCTAGTTCAATCTAAGACTTGAATTTAATTGCTTTTAGACCAAAGATGAAGTTTCAAGTGGAAGTAGGAGTCTTATTAGATCTGAATATTTGCTTATTATGATCGATAGGAATGTTTGTCGACTTGTGATGATCGAAGTCATTGCGTTGATTTGTACGATAAAAACAAGTGTCTTCGTATCAAAACTATTCAAACAATGTCTCTGATCAAAGTTCTTTCTAAAAAATATTCAGACAATAATACAAACATGGTAATTCTATACTTGTATTGATTTACATCTCGAAAATCGTCAATTAATTGAGAAAATTATACAATAATCTGATCGAAAAACACTCATTGGAAAGGCATTGAAGGATTTGCACTCAATATTTAGTACAAAATATTGCAGTCATTGAGTAATTATTGAGAACTAAATAACAAATAAAATATTCACCAAAATATTCATCCGTTTCTCAGACTCTTATCTAATAACTTTTGAGACCATTTGATAGCGGATATCAATATGTGATATCTCTATAACGAAAAGGTCTCACAAATCCTTAGTTCAGAAAAAATGTGTATTTGAGCAGAAAATCACTCAAAAGGCTAATTAAAGGCCAAACTATTTTCATGCTATTCTGAGCAGAAAATTCAAATAAGATGTGTTTGAAAAGATTGAAAATTGTTTTTGGTTATTGAAAACCGGTAGAAACTGCTTGCAAATTGATAATCAATACTCCCAGTAACAAGATACAACTGATATAAGCCTCCAATATTGACAAATTCCTAATTGATTTTTGAAATCATAAACCAAACTTTTACTGCACATTCAGTTATTTAATAAAATGTCATAGATACAGTATTAGCATTGTTCCTAGGTGAAATATGATTAGTTCCTCTCATACAATGCAATGGTTTGTAATGCTTTTATCTCATCCTGAAATTGAAATTAAATATCAGCAGAAATTATTAATATTAACTATTTTAGGAGTGCATCCAAGGTTCATTCATTTGCACGTATAGGCTACCACTTGTGTTAATTTTGTTGTCAATCACTAATCAAAAGGGGAGACAGTATTGCAATTCCTGTTATCAAAAAGGTTTTAAATGTCAAAAATATTAGGCGTTTCACAAGAATTCAATGAATTTTAACGAGAAATTCATAAAATTTGACTAATAATTAGTGTCTTTTACATTTATCTAAGAATAACCGTATTCAGTGTGGTCTGAATTTATGTCTTGATGAAATCTTGAATTTTGTTTCATTATGTTCAAAATGTTCAAAAACAAGAGTTGTTTGCTTGAAATAAGGAATTCATAAACAGTACCCAAAAGAATGTTCAAAATAGGCGTTTAGACGCGATTTGTAATTCTAAACTTATGGATGTCCTGTCTCTGACTGAGTCACTAAGAGCATAGATTGGCTCAAATGCTGACCAGACATTCAAAGGGACGTATCATTTGTTGATCGGTTCCTAAAGACCTTTGACTGAAAGTTATGAAAAGTGACGACAAAAATAGTTTGGATTTTGAGACAACAATTTTCCTGGACTTCCGATTAGTTTTCAAGGATTACACAAATCTATTGATAACTAAAAGTCGAGAGAAAAAAGTTATGCGAAAAATAACTCCAAATATCATTGAATATGTGGTGAATAGTGATTACAATTAGGGCTGTCCTTTAGTGAGAAAGAGAGAGCCCTGTTATCTTATTTTTGTATTGAGATGAATGCAGTTTGAAATATAAGATAACAAATGCCGAGCGCTAACTAAACAGTGAAAACTAGTGCTCTCTTACAGTGCGTTATGTGTTCTGATTAGGAGTGGAAGAGGAGTACAGAAGAGTTGAAACACAAATGCTTTTATTACTTCAATTGTGAGCAGACATTCACTGATTGTTTTAACTTACTTATCATTTTTACCGTTACTTATAATATAATGACTCGAATCAGTGTTTCACTCATTTAAATACTTTTGATTTCAACTCTTGTTTAAAACCAAACTTTACTCGAATATAATTAAGAAGAAAAAAAACTGTGAAAAGACTTCTCTCATAATAATTAAGTCATAATGAGTTTGACAACAAATGTCACGATTTTTAACGCCTCAATGCTTTTGATTCTTGTAATTTTGATGGTGTATATCGAGCACACCAGTGCTTCTCCGCATAAGAATGGACATTTTGCCAAAAAATTAGACGAATATTTCAGTACTATTAAATGTATAGCTAATATTCTGGAAGATATGCAACCCGGTAAGAAAATCAACCTGTTGATTCTATGCGGAAAACTTACTTTATATGCTAGCAATTAATGTTATGCTTATTCACTGAATTTAGTGTGAATTTGAGAAAATACTGAAAGAGTTTTGCTATGTTTTTATCACATGTTTTACTTATCATCTCATTTGAGATATGATTTTATAATGAACTTTGAGTTCAGTGTTTGAGATAATTGTCTACAAAATAATCCATTTATAAATTCAATATCAAGTCGTTTGATATAATTAATAAAATCTTAAAACTTGGTCAAATCAGGCGATTTCATGGGGAAAACTACCAAAACATTTACAAAAGATAATAAATTATTCAATTTTTTTTAATCAATGAATTTATTGTTTTCATTAAAACTTGAATTTTGTGTTTAAAACTTGAATTCAATGAGAAAAACAGAAAACAAGGAGTTATTCACAAGTTTTACGGATTTCAAGTTCATTTATTCGCTGAAACTCACAATTTTTTAATTATTCAAAGAATTTTGCCGACTATTCTCTCCTTCATTGTTTGATCAAACAAATTGGAAATGCCTTTAGCCTTCCCCCTAAACAAGTTTTATGCCTTATTTCCCAAATTAATGCCATTAATTGCCACAAATTGTATTGAATTTTCAGAATTTTATCAAAATTTGTTTGAATTTATTGAAACAACAGAAAAAAAGTCTGCAAAATAAAAGACAATAACAAAAAAGTGAACTCATTTTAACTGTTTATTCAAGTATTTCATTAAACCATTTAAGAGGTTAAGAGTTTGAATTGTCCTAATTGTTCCCCATTATTATGATGGGATGTCAGACACATTCACTCTCGAAGATAAGCCGATTTAGGAGTTATGATTAGTTTAAAATTTGTACTAACAGTTCATTTTAATAATGTAGAGCTGGATAAACATGTTTAACATTTATTTTGAATAATTAATTCAATGACCAGGTGGTCATCCAACAATTTCAATGAGCATGGTCATTTCGAATAGGAACAAATTTTAACAAGATTAAATAATTTTTATTATCAGACATATTCACTGAAAACGGACTAATCAATTGAGAAATTAAAAAGTTTACTTTGTTATTACCCAGAATACAATACATTGATGGTGTGCTGCGGCGTATGGATGTTACACGACTGGTTGGGCGATATGGTGCTCGACAACTGTTATGACCACAACTACCATCAGGTCCAGAATCTGACCCAACCCTTCATCAGGCATATGGAGGAAAACTGTTACGACTATCCAAGAGATTCGTTTAACTGCAAAATGATGATAATAACCCCCATATTTATTCTGACTCTTATACTGATTTTGATGATAATGTTGAGTATCTGTGCGATAGTCACCTGTTTTCGACTCAGGCGTCTCCAGCGATACCACGAATACCAGACCAGTCAGGGCTTCGACTCTGCCGGTACTGAAGAGACCACAGATGAAGACCCGAAAACTCAAGTTCATAACGAAAAGAAAATGCCAATTGACGTGTGATTCGCATACCTGTGCTTTCCTATCAGATTACGAGTGCAATAGTCTACTGATAACTGTTCCGAATAACTATTTATACTTCTTTTGCCAAAACAGTTGACCAGTAGTTCACATAATATTTTACTCAAACCTCAACCTAACGAATAAGACGGTGCCATAAGACGGAGGCAGAGCTGACCACTCTATCATTCTTTCGAAAATAAGCTCAGTGTAAATAGTAATCTTGCTCATTTTTTGTACAACACGTTAGACAGAGGTTTTTATTGTACTTTTAATTCTGATTTTTTACTCAAAAAATATTTAACTTAAGAAATAATATAAAGAAAAATATGTTTAATAAGTTTTTCTCTATTTTTCAAGTCATCGATCGGTAAACATATCTTAAGTGTTTAGACACAGATCGACAACATTTGTATCATTAGATTGAATGACAATTCTGTGTATAAACTGTTTGTATCGATAAGTCTTCTGATAAACTCATATATCAAATGAGATTCAATAAAATTTGACTCAATTTTTGTATTAAAATATAATGAATATTCAATTTCTTGGTTAATAACTTGGCCAATGTCAACATTGCGCGGGTGCTTTAGGATTGTCTACGGCTATAATTTGGCAAATTGGCAAGGATCTTCAATTTTATAATTCAATTCTAACCCAATTTGCTCTGAAAAACACCGAAAGCATCGCCTTATCGATGACAGGAAGAGATTAATGTTTTTCTTTTACAAATAGATCTCACTTTTGATCAAACAGTCAATAATTGGATGCATTTTATTGAATAAAATAATAAATTATTTTTAAATTTAATGGAAATTAATTCTAAATCAATAATAGGCAGCCCGTTATTAACCCGATCAGAATTAATTAACAAGGTTATCAACAAACAATTTGTATTTAAAAGTTTTTTGAAACATTTTCAGCCTTAAATTCATTGAGAATCGTTAAAAGTATTGTTTACCACAATTAGACTGAAATTAAACAAGCTGAAATAAGCCAAAATAAGCGAAAATAAAACTATTATTTGCTTGATAAAATATCAAAAGTTTTGAGCAGTTGTGCTGACTTCTATCGGTTGATAATCTTATTAATTAATATCTGCGAACGACAAATGAATTCAATGACTGAAGAGAAACGACATCTTTTGGTGGATATATTAAATACTATTGAACCTCGAATTTTTGATCACTTAAAAATAGTTTCAAGCTCATTCTAAAAAAGAATTAATTCAAAAACTGAATCCATCGGGTAGATTTCAATGCACCTACTTTAATTTTTAAGTAACACCAATTAATAAATTGGATTTAAAGGCAATTCTAAGACATAAACTCCAATTATAACCAATTATATAATTTTTCAAAATCACATTTATTTAAATCAATTAATAATACAAAATAATTAATGATTTAACAAAATTAACTCAGTTTTATGCTATAACTCGAGAGACTTATAATAATAATAATAATAATAATTAACTCTTAATTAAACTAAAAGTTGATATTAAATGTAATGCAATGAATAAATATCGATAAATAATTATTAAATTATAGAATAGATTTAATGAGCACAATATCATGGCATAAAAAATATGAATATAAAGCTCATGGTATCAAAAAAAAAAAAGTTTGAGAGTAAAAAACAAATAATAAAAGACTGAATAATTACAACAAAATCTGACTTCAAATACAATTAAAGAGTGTTTTTGGAAAAATAACATTAAGTTTGGAAAACACTCTTAAAGGCACTGAAAGGCACATAATTTGCGAAAAATTTGCGAATAATTTGATTAAAAATAGACTAATATTTGTTTTCAATAATTGAATAATTCATAAATATTACAGATTTTCTATAATTACTTAAATAATGGTTTAATTCAATAGAATTTGATTTAAAGATAATCCGGAATTCATGAGAATTGTGTCAGAAATCTACGGAAACAGTGGTCTCCTCGTCGGAAGAGCTCAACGACTGGGGTCCGGCCTCCGATGGGGGTTCGGCCTCAACATCAACGAGCGAAGGAGTCTCGAACAGTGCCGGTATTCCCACAGTGTGTTCATCACTGCTATCACAGACTCTGTTTCTGGTCCGACGTTCCGCAGTCGGAGAGGCGACAGCGCCCGGAGTCGAAATGGTGTCTAAGACATCGTTGAGCTCTTGTGTCAGCCGTTCCTTGTCTTCAGTCAGCTCTTGTACTTTTGTTTGGTAATGTTTGGCCACTCTTTTAAGGGTCGCTTTGCACTGACGGATACCCTCTCTCTTCAGGACCTCTAATCGTCCAATGATTTGGTCCTTTTCCTCCATTTTTCGCCGAAGATTCGAATTCGTATTATTGAGGATTTGTATCATCACCTCATCGCGTGACCAAACTTCTTGTAATTCAAAGAATCTGCTGCGATATGCCTGATAACCTCTGATGGTATTACCCAACTCTTGCCTCATTTGTCGCAGACTTTCCCTCATTTGATGCAATTCTCGGTTCAGATTACCGTTGGCTTCGATCAGATTCGACACTATATTTGAGATGTGAGTGTGTCCGGGAAAATCTGAGCTCTGGAGCGGACATATGTGATGAGCCAAAGCCATAGGACTACCCATAAGTTCGCAATTGTTCGGGCAGTGAATTACGTAGGCCTCGGCCTCCTGTGTGACCCTCGCATTCGGATAACAAATGTTATTTAAATTGAATTCATTTGTCTGACAGTAAAGACAGGGAAAGCGGTCTTTAACTAATGTCTTCATATATCGACCCATACATTGATAACACATGAGGTGCGACACCTTTGGAGGCGACTCATTCTGTTCTTCCACGGGTGTGGAACAGCGGACCGGATTAATAGCAATATTTCTGCATATAATGCAATACAAGTCGTGCCGTATATTGTGGTCGGGAACGGGTGTTATACATCTCTCGTGTGCGTCAATCTGGTCATCGCCTCTGGAGTGAACACTCGAAGCAGACGATCCGGAAAAGTGTCTTTCCCTGACCGTTGTCTGCTCTAATACATGGCTCATGTCTGTCAGTGATCGGCGGCGATGGTTGATATCCAAAAAACCTTCGTATGCGGGGTTTGGTCCACAGTTTGGATATCTTAAGCGGTGGTCGAGGGCCCGGAGGGACGGATTCATCCGATTATTCATTTTCTTGATTAACAAATAAATAAAATAAAGTTTTGATTTTGTATTATAATTAATAGGTGTATGGCTTCCGGTTGAAACGGAAATACCGGCCATTAAGTAGTATTACTAATACTGAAACTGTATTAGTGTCAGACAATTAGTGTCTGTCAAACAACCGAAAGTAGAAATTAGTGGAAATCAATGTCTTATTATTAATTACTTATTAAACAATTAGTAAATCATTTATTATTTAATTTAATTTATTATTTGTTTTCATTATATTGAATAAAATATGAGTAAAATTACAAGAATTTGAGATTAGATAAGTGAACGACAAATAGTCTGACAAAAGCAAAAGGAAATAATCAGAAGTAAATGACTTTAATCACTAAATATTTTCAAGATTAAGAGCAGAATTAAGTTCAAAATATACTTAATAAGAAGTATGTTATAGAAATTAACAAGATTATTCAGTAATTAACTGATATTTAATAAAGTATTATTAAATATTAAAGAATAATAAGTTAGAGAAAAATAACAAAAATAATGTTGAGTTTCGTTTTACTTACGATTTTCAGACGTTTACCGCAAAATATTGAAAATATTGGCACAGAATAAGTGTCACTAGATTTCGATTGAGCGACTGTCCTGTTTGAGAGCACAGATTCAAATGATATTTGACTAGATTAACACTATTCTTATCACTCAAACTGATAATCAGAATATCACCCAATAAAATGAAAAACAAATATTGTTTCACCAAATAAAAAGTGACGACAACTTCATGTCATTCACTCAACAGTTGATGCACTCTCTATGAAGTCCAGTCTTGAAGTGACGGTCCTGTGAAGGGCTTCCCTCTTATATCTACTCTACAGAATACAATAATAAATGGGTTTAGTGAGACTGTTAATAGTGAGAGCAAACCCTGTCCACTAATGTGCAGGTATGCGCAACTGGTAGTTCTATGCTGTGCGCTCAGCCTTACTTTGAGATGCGATACCTTATTACCAGAGAGAAGAATAAGGAAATGCAAGACACAAGTGTGTAAAAAGTACCACAATGTTTGAGCATGATGAAATCTCACTAATTTGCATAACTCCAAAGAATAGCTGCAAAACGGATGATGCAAATCACAAGACCTAAAACCATAGCACAGCACAACTTATGATGTCTTACATAGAGTTTAATAATATTTAATATCACAATACTTTTATTCAATAATTATTGGTTGATTGAAAAGTATAAAACCCAGTATTACTTTTTATAACAAGAATTATATGAGCATTATATGAGCAGTATATGAGCATGCTCATCTGCTTATTTGCTCAGCATTGACAAATTATCTGTCATAAAAATCCATAAAAATCAAGGCTCTCGATCTGAGTCATCATCGTCTGAATCATCCTCTCGTTCCCTCTGTCTATCCCTCGGTCGGTCTCTTTGTCGGTCTCTCTGACGGTCCCTATCGCGACGACTGCCACCACTAAC
The DNA here is from genome assembly GCA_034699985.1 of Minunthozetes semirufus. Lineage (NCBI taxonomy): Eukaryota > Metazoa > Arthropoda > Arachnida > Sarcoptiformes > Punctoribatidae > Minunthozetes > Minunthozetes semirufus. The sequence continues at coordinate 4,751 of JAQIXD010000929.1, read as the reverse complement.
ACCCGGTCCATTAGAACAGCGGCCATTATCACAGCCATCGAGACAGACATCGCGAATATCTAAACCAGATCTGCGACGACATATGAAGAGCATATCGGGCGGACAATCACCGACTAATCTGCTGCCACAATGAGGGCCGCGCGATATGCCTGTCGGACACCTGCAGTTAAAGCCCTGCCGACAGGGATTCGCTACAATCAATGAGAATCGGGATCAGTTTGAATCGATACTTCTGTCCACTTACCTCTTCGGGCTCTCGCTGTTAGAGTGAACTGATTTTGTTCGCATTCGTACTCATCCTTGCATTGGACCAGAAGTCTGGCATCCTTTCCACGAATACTATCGCTACAGAAGTACATTGTATTGGCCTCGCAGTCGATGTTACCGTTCCTTCTGTTTAGTTCAGAGCCACAGTACTCACCCCTGACTCTGACATTACACCTGCACTCCTGACAAGACTTATCAAAACGAGTTATCAGTAAAAATACAATAATTAATAGATTAAACAAAAATAGATTTTTAGTCATATTTTCGTCAAATAATCGAAATTATCTGAATTGAGACCACTTTTCAGACAGACTTCAACTCTAAGACTGATTTCCTTTTATTTGAAATTCAAAACAAAAAGACTTTTCGATAAATAAACTGAAAAATAATTTCCAAGAATTCATAGCACAGGAGAAGAGGCAGTAATTATTTTGCGATTAATTTAATTCGTGGTAATTATTGACGACTTTTCTCGACAACAATAATCGTGCGGAACAGTCATCAAGTTTTGTGTTCAACAAAGTGTGAAGGATTGCACTCATCTTTAGCGGAAAGGGTAGCAAATCTTCGAATTCATTCACAAGAATGTTCTCATAGATAATTGCTCGAAGAACTTCAAATTCAATTGACCACACTTTTTTCAACAGGAATATTAATCTTGCAAATTTCTATAAATTCTACACTATATAATTGCCAAAAGTATCTTGGTTAAATGATTAATCGAGAATTTTTCCCCACAATAGGGTAATAAAAGAGTAATAAATAGATTTATTATTGAATTTATTCGAATGACTCATAAAAAGCAAAAATAATGTCAATATTTTGCCTGTTTTTAGAGGCAATCAAAGGTCATTTGAGTGATTAAAATTATGACCCAATATTATGATCATATTTAGATCATTTTATGGTCACTTTCAATCTGAATCTAAAAACAATTATAATCTATAGATTGTATAAAATCTATTGAAAATTTCAATTAGAGATCTATAAACAAATAAAAAGTAAAGACTGTCTATAATTGAAGTGCACCGGTAATAGGTATAGGTAGAGCACAGGTATAGGAAGTGAATCATTGCTAATGACTACCTTTTGGACAGACAATGATTGAACGGATTCACGAAATAATCAAAAAATTTATTTAATTTTACGAAAAATTAATTGAATTTAAAATTGAATTAAAAAAAAGTCTAATAATTAATAAAATGAGTGAAAAATATGTGGAAATCAATGACTAATTGATTCCGCACTCAATCCGAATGAAATCCAAGACTTTTATATTGGAATCATTCAGATATTGGGAAACAGTTAAGTCTTCGTCGAAAATGAACTGCTGTTCTAACAGAGCGGTCGGTCCCTCGTCTTCCAAGGCTTGAACGCCAGGCTTTGGCTCAATTGTCAACGGATTTAAGCCTATTATGTGTTGCGATAATTGTTTACCGATTTCTTCAATTTCTTCCTCAGACTTAACCGACTCTTCACCGGATTCGCTGACAATCGGACCTAAAATGAGGTGAAAATCGGATAAAATTCGGAGACAATCATCAAACGAGTGGTCAAATACCGGCTTTAAGAGCGATAATAGTTCCGTATTTCCCCAAAAAGACTGACTCATCGGATGAGGACAACCGACCGCCCACTGCGTGCGTATATCCTATGAGATGGACATCGGGTTCACTACCAGTGCTGACGAGACATCCTTTGGCTAACCGTATGTTTTCGCCTAACTTTCCGATTGCGTCCAAAATGAGTTCCGGACATAAAGTGGACAATTGGTCGCCAGTGAACCGCCATTTGCTAATCACAGACCCGGTGTCCGTATGCTGTCCGCCCGTTTCGGCGCCGGTGGGCATACGCTGTGCCAATGTTTTGGTCAGAACGGACGCCAATTCGGTGAACAACTGATTTCTGGCCACAAAGTCTGTCTCACAGTTCAGTTCCAACATTGCGGCCAACCTTTTGTCCGGCGCTCTGAACACGCCTTCAATTAAATCGGGGATTAAATCAGTGGTCAGTCCTCAAGAGGTGTTACCTATAAGTCCGTCTGCGGTCGCCCTCTCTTTGACCCTCTGAGCCCTTTCCCAGCCCTGTTTGGCGGCCTCTGCCCGGAGCCACTGCTCGGCCTTTTCAATGTCCTGCGAATGCATTTCTAGGGCTTTACGGCACAGACTAAACGCGTAACCGGTTTTACGCCGGAGTTTAGCCATCGGTGAGTCAGAGGCAGCACTAGTTGTGGCCAATCGGTGGCCGACACACACCTCTCGGCTCAGTCCTGTCCTACAAAAATTGCTCAGTATTTTGAGCGATGAAAACATGACTTCAATTTTAAAAACCAGAATTTTTTGGGTAAAAATGTTTGCTTTGGGTTTGGGTTGAAGTCACGTGAGTAAACACAGACTGTTGTCTGTTTGTCTGATGCAATACATTCACAAATTACGTACAAAATATTTTATTGACTTTTGTTTACTGAATATAGAAATAAAATAAAATTAATTAATTGTATTATCAAATAAAGGAGCATGCTACTTTCCATAAATTGTTTTAATTTAGCATAAAATATCACCTTGATAGATTTAGAAATGAAATACTATATGAGAACTATTGTAGGTTGAACTTGACCTAAAAATTGTCTAGCTCAATATCAGAAGTGTTATTCATAGCCTCCGTGGCGCAATTGGCTAGCGCGTTCGGCTGTTAACCGAAAGGTTGGTGGTTCGAGCCCACCTGGGGGCGGTTATTTTTTCTTTTCATTTTCATTGTGCATTTTATATTTTTAAGTATTGATGCGCATAAAAACTATATAGCCTAAATTTTGAGCATTTGGTTGGTGGTTCAAGCCTATTTTTGACTTTAATTTAAACTAATTTCACAAGGTTTTATCGTGATAAATCAAATTAATCATCAAAATAAACAAAATTATTTTTTTTCAAAACTATTTTTCTAAGAATTGCACCTGCTCAAATTATAATTAGATTTATAAACAAACAAAATATCGAATTTTAATTTTTAATGATTCCTATTCACCAAAACATATAATTTAACCAAATATAGACTCAATCACTCTCTCATCAATGAAAAATCTTCCTACTCATTTCAAGATTGATGATAGATAGATAGATAATGATTGGCGATATAACCTTGGTAATGGTAATCATTCATTACTGATTGAACAAAGATTTGATTGACTTTAAAAACTCAAAACATTTCATTTGATTTATTTTCTGAGAAAAAGGTTTTAAAAAAATGAATAAAATATTTGGAGTTTTGTTACTTTTATTCCCTGTTTTTGTGTCACCGCAAGTGTTTTCGAGTAAACATTAATAATCTTTCATATTTTGCATTATTTAACCCCTAAATTGTACCCAGGTCCTGTTCTTGGATTTATGGTGAGATCGCAAGAAGTGTACGACTGTCAACCAGGATCATATTTCAAGCAAATCACTCGGAGCTCACTTATAAGATCGTATAGACCAGACTGCAGTCCTATCCAAGTTCAGGGCGAAGGCAGAAATAAATACCAGGCAATCAATTGGAATGGAAATCCTGGTCTCTTCGATGTAGACGTCAGAAGAGTCTTCGATGTGAAAGGTATGGAATGAATTTAGTTTTTTTTGAGCATGGTAGTTTCTATTAAATGATCATAATAGCTGAGAGCGGAGGCATTTTTCGAATGGAATACTCACAAAAAGGACCAATCATTGAGAAGACAAGTTTTTCGGAGTGTGACGAGGGACAGTTTTCAAATGAGCAAGACTATATCTACAATTGGGCAGATTGTGCTCAACCATACCTGCATCTGGAATCGGCAAAAGCTCGCCTTCATATCGGAGGCAAATGTCATTCTGTGTGCTGGGGTAATGTCACTTTGAAATAAGTACTAACCACTAACCATTGCTAAGCCATAGTTTTGAAAATTCCTTGTCTGGGTGATTTCAATTTTATCATGCTAACAATTATCTGACATAACTTGGAGAAACTTACTTACTTAAGGCTTACAAGTTAGAGTTAAAGTAACAGTTTTTGATAAATAATTCAATAAAGAAGTTTTAATTTTTGAATTAATACTATTTTTATTTATTTTTTAATTGAATAAAAATGTGAAATATTTTACGGAATAAATGAAACGATAAAAGGTTTGTTAATTATTGAAAACAACTTGAATTCTGCCCAATCACTGACCGATGGAAAAATATTTTGTCCAGAAATTGATTGTTCAGTTCTATGAGATCTGGAAATAGTTATTATTATTCAAAAAATTTCTTAAACATGACTCAGATATTGGTAATTAAGAAGATATTATTAACCAAAACATCTGTTTTGGTTAATCATTAATTTGTTTATTAATGTTTTGAGAATTCATTAAATTGTTTATAAAATGAAATGAAATAGTTATCTGAAAATATGGACCGAAGAGTGTCCATGCATGGATTGACCTCTCATTTGAGATCACATCTCATTTCACGAATAAAAAGACAGTAATAGATCGG
>JAQIXD010000928.1:0-19237 GCA_034699985.1 Minunthozetes semirufus | reverse complement strand
GAGAGAGAGAGAGAGAGAGAGAGAGAGAGAGAGAGAGAGAGAGAGAGAGAGAGAGAGAGACCGCATTAAAGATCGTAATATAATAAAGAGATTTGTATTGAATTTAAGTAATTAATCATTTTTTAAATAAAATAAAATAAAAAATTGATTAAAGACCCAAATCTTTATTGAATTAAGAGATATGTTGTATCTCTTGTTAAAAGAGAATACTTTGAAGCACTAAAGAATTGAATGTTTGGTAAAATAAAATAGTTATCCAGTGATCCAAAACGAAATTTGCAAAACATGGGAAAACAGAATAATCCAAACATTTGTTGAATTCAATTAATGTTTAGTAAAGCATTTAAAGAGATTTTTACAATTTTTCAATTTAAAAGTATTGAGTCAATACTTTTGACCCCTTTTTTCAAATCAAAAGATTAGAAAATTCATTAATCAATAGAGAGTTTGACTCATTTTTGGAAATATTAGAGGAATTAAAATCAAAATCTGGTTTAACTTTTCATCGATTCAATTGATTTCTTGTTTAATAAAAAATTAATTCAATTTATATTCAAAACAAATTCAAACCAAAACTAAATTAAGAAAAATATAATCAGGAAAAATGTTTAGGAAAACTGAGTACTTATAAGTGATTTTACCACTTCTTGATCAAAGTAATGTCGCTATAAATTGAAAGCAATTCTTTTATTTTTTTACTGAAATTACTTCAAAACAAAGAAAAATATGTTAATAAAGAACACAAAACAAGTATTCCAATAGAAATGTAACTCATTTTGCTATTTTTATGCAAAATATTCCACAATATTACGAGACTTTCATTAAAATTGTTTTTATAGTTTTTAAATAAAAGTTTTGTTTGAATTAAATAACAAAAAAAGGTATTTTGCAAAAATGTATTGTATTTGAGTGAATACAAAGAAATGAAAAGATTGAATATATTGAAAGTTAATTGACTTACTATATTACTAAACTTATATTTTTAGTTTGAGTCAATATTTAAAACTATTGATGTGTTTATTGAGTTCTTATTCAAAGTTAATATAACTTAAATCGCAAATTAAAAATTGCCTAATATTTGAACATTATTTTGATTTATTAATAGACATTCATTTACTTATTTCAATCAATTATTATATTTTAAATTCTCCTTTCAATAGTCTATTGACGAATGAGATATTAGTCTGCATTAATGAAATTCCAGCTATAATTATATCCAAGTTTTAAACTAATGATTGAATTTTGTGAAGTTATTCTCATCTTTTAATGAAAATCTCAATTAGAAAACCAATTCTTTATTTATTTATAGAGAAAAAAGTGTCGAAAAAAATAGAAAAAGTATTGAATTTAATATTTGTGTCAATAAAACAAAATATAGTGATATTATAGTCAATAGAATTACGAAACAAATACTTTAGTTTTTATTTGCATTGAATCGAGAATTCTATTGAACGACGACCACCAGGAATACCTGCATAAAAACCTGCCATTCCTCTTATGATAGCATCAAATTGAATGAACAATTAATGTATTATTTCTCTCAAATTTAAACGTTTATATTAAACATGTTTGTAGAGGTCTATCAAAAGCAAATGGCAAACCATGAGGTAAGGGTAACCCCTGATGGTCACTACCAAAAGTATCACAAAATCTAATCAATCGATTGTTTGGCAAATATTTAATTAAAGGGAACTAAAAGTCGATAAAAATGACATTTAAATGCAATTTTAAAGCAAAGTATTCCTAAACTGGAAATAAGGGAACAAATAGTTCTTCAAATTATAGACTAATATTCGAAACACAAAACGAGTGTATAATCAAAATCAATGGAAGTTTTAGTTTTGTCTTAAATTATATATTATTTAAATATAAGAATAAATTATATGAAATCAGGAAATTGTGATTCAATTTGTGAATCAATTTTAGGTTTTCCTTATTATTTGCTTCAATTATTTATAAGTCTTTTAGGGATACGATTGTCGTATTAATCAGCAAATCATAGGATCTTATGATTAAAAATTCAAATCCATTTTTTGAGTCGATTTGAATTCTGTTCTCAAAACTACTGTTCAAAGCAATTATTGGAGAGATTGTCGTCTAATAGAGGCCTAACTCTAAACTATAGATAATTTAGTCTAAAAATAGATTTAAAATGAAAGTTCAATACAAAACTCAAAACATATTTAATATTAAATACACTTTTAGTTTGATTTAAGAACGAAATCACTGAATATATATACTCTTTTATCGCATATTAACCGAAGAATTAGTCGATAATTGCGATATCAGTCATCAATAACCTCTCAAATAACTAATATTCAGACAAAGACACGAAATGACAGAATTTTTTATATAATTTATACAAAAATAGAGATTTAATTGAGATAATTGTCTTACTGTTGAGATTTGGGATATTCGGTGAACTTCGTGTTAATCAGTTCCGTGATTGACATCAGATTCTGTGGTTCGGCTGATATACCCAACAGTCGGTTCTTTCGGGGCCGAAGACCGACATTAACGGGAGATATAAAGCCATCGCTTTTGAACGACAGAACAGATTTGTATTTATCTAATTGTGATTTCAATTCTTGGATCTCTTCGTCTCTTTCATTGAGCAAAACTTTTAATTTCTTGATCTCTTCGTCTCTGAGTGTGATCAACATTTGAAGATCCGACTCATGTCCTATCGCTGCCATCGTTAGAGATCCCAATAGGACTCAAAACAATCAATAAATTTATAAAAAACAAAACAAAACAAAACTAAAACACAATTAAATAAATTGATTTGTTTTGCAATCAATGATTGCATTGGATTTTTATCACCGCTGAAGACATTTGCAAAATACGATTAACTAAATATTGACTAAAAATGGGAATCAATTTAAAGAGTTTTAATTGAAAAGAGATTTAAAAGGATTTAAACCTTAATTATGGAAAAACACAAATAGTTTGTATTTAAAGACTAATAAGACTAACAATGGCTGTAATGCGTCTGACATCAGACTAGTGATAGAGCTGTAGAGTCTGGAGAGTCTGAATGTAGTACTCAATGTAGTAATGAATAACTCGAAAGTTGTATAACTTGTGTTCAGACCAGAGGAGAGCCTAAATCCTGAATCAATGGGAACGTTATCTGTGAAAAGGACTCGTATTGAGAAAATTGGTGTTTCTTTGAGAGTTCATTCGTGTTATGCTTTGTATGAATGAGTGAACGAGTCTTGTGTTGAGTCTTATGTTGAGTATTGGATTCAGTGTTTTGTTATGCGAACACAAATTCGAGTCCAATTGGAGTCAATTCCAGTGAATGTGAATTCAAGTGAAGCAAAAGGTTTGCAAACGTTGCAGTCCTTACCAACAGATCATGTCTTTCAATCATCTCTTCACTAATTGTCATTAAATCATTTAATTCATTAATTATTGAGATTTTCATTAAATTATTTAATAGAATGAGTAATTTTTTATGAGTTTAGTCTCTGTTTTGTCTAACATTCAATCATTTTATTGTTTGCTAACATTTCTACAAAAATATCAACAAAAACATTAGTTTTGCTCTTCGTTTGTCTTCGTTTGTCCTCTTTTTATACCATCAAATTTATTTACAAATACCGCTTAAATCTGATGAAATAATCAATTAATAAGTTGTTCACTCATTTTCACTCATATTTTGGTCGATAAAAACATATTTATTATTCAATCAATTGGTTGTCAAATATGAGTGAATTTCAATGGTTTGCTTTGTTTTCATTATTTTCATAAAACAATAAATTATTAAATCTTTTGTTTTACTTATCTTTCACTCGATTTTGACATTTGTTTCTCTCATAGGATGTATTCATTAGTCGATTCTTCGCGAGTCTCAACATTTTTAATATCGATGTTACTCATCGTTTACGGCAGCTTTCGGTACACCACTTGACCTCTTACTGACCATTAAATTAGATGACCTCTAATCTAATCTGTTTTCCTCATTCAATAGATCATTAAATATGGAAGAAGAGGCCAAACAAAAAGAAAAAGACACTGGAATTCAAAACAGTGAAAACAGTTGAGTACTATTTCAGTTGTATTTCGTTTGTTTTGGCGTTTATTTCAATTCATTTAAAAATAGTTTTTATTTTATATCAATTATTGTCTGCTTTTGTGGACACATCTCTTGATTTTAATTATTTCAAATGCTTTGAAACGATAGAAAGGATTACATTCTTTGTTTATTTGTATGTTTTGCTCAATTAATTCCATTGGTTTTAGAGACAAATCTAATGACAATTATTAAACATTTTTCAGATGTCCAGACCTTAGACACAATGCAAGCTTTATGTCTGCCTTTGGGGGCCTCCATATCGCTTTTGATTATGTTTTTCTTCTTTGATTCGATGCAAATGCTTTTCGCCATTTGTACGGCCAGTAAGTTCTTCAGCTTAAGACAAATATCTTGGATTTTATTAAACATTTATTTGTTTGACAGTTATCGCAGCCATCGCTCTGGCATTTTTGTTGCTTCCCATGTGTCAGTACATACTGAGGCCGTGCACTGACAAAAAGAAGTGAGTCCTTAACCCTTCGTATACTTATTGTGAATGACTTTCAATTAAATGATTGGTTTTATTCAGAATATCGTTTGGATTTTGCGGTCGTTTTACTGTCGCAGAATTGGTCTCATTTTCCTTAAGTGTGACCATTGTTTGCATTTGGATTCTCACCGGACACTGGCTTCTGATGGATGCCATGGGAATGGGTTTATGTGTGGCTTTTATAGCTTTCGTCCGACTGCCGAGTCTTAAAGTCTCGACATTACTCCTGACGGGTCTACTTATTTATGATGTCTTTTGGGTCTTCTTCTCTTCATATATATTCTCATCAAATGTGATGGTAAGTAATCTCATTATCTGATGACAACCAGAATAACAACGATCTAAATGTTTGAATATTAAGGTACGGGTGGCCACCAAAACAGCTGACAATCCGGTTGGAATCGTCGCTAAGCGATTCCATTTAAATGGCGTTAAAGAACCGCCAAAGTTATCACTTCCAGGGAAACTGATATTTCCTTCGATGCAAAACTCGGGGCACTTCTCTATGTTAGGATTAGGAGATATAGTATGACTCAATACTTTATTATCTTTATTTGTTTATCATTAATATCTAATTGACATTTAGGTTATGCCGGGACTCCTCTTATGTTTTGTACTCAGATATGACGCTTACAAAAGAGCACAATTGAATTCTGTTGAGGCGGGGGTTCCGCCGCCGAATCACTTAAATAAGATAACATACTTTCACTGCTCACTCATCGGATATTTTTTCGGTATTTTTCCTCAAAATTTATTTGAATTTTGAAATTTATTTTAAATTTATTTTCAACGACAGGTCTATTGACAGCTACCGTCTCGAGTGAAGTGTTCAAAGCAGCCCAACCGGCGCTCCTGTATTTAGTTCCATTCACTTTACTTCCACTTTTGACAATGGCTTACATTAAGGTATGTCTTGAGATTTGATGTGAGAACAGATGTGACTCAGTATTGATTTGTCATTAATGTTAACTTTAGGGCGATTTAAGGCGTATGTGGTCGGAGCCGTTCATCACTGCAAATATGCCCAAACATCTGGAAGTATGATATCTAATGAAACATTATTTACAAACGAATCTCTCATTAATTGTAAATAAAATCACATCATTTGTCATCAAATGTAAGTCATTTCCGACGAAAACAATCTTTTATTTAAGAGAATTAACTTTTTTTTTTGGATGTGTTGGAAGAACTGCACAAAACCTGTCATTGAAATGTTGTAAATAATCGATTGCTATAAATAATTGTATTTTAATTAAAAGACAAAAAAAATATTAGAATTAATACTCTTTTTGCAGACTTAGTTTCGAACCAAATATTATTATTATATTTAAGAATCGTTTATACATTTGAAACATATTTGAGACACAAATTATATTTGTTTTATAACTTCTCATAGATTTTCCAATTTATTTAACTCTATATTAGTTTCGATTAAATTGTGATTAAAGTAAATTATTATTATATTATTATTATTATTATTAGAGTTTACAAACATTTGTAAATATATTTACTCCTTATATACCTATTCTGTAAACAAATGTATTTTTAAATTATGAATATTATTACAAAAGAATTGATTTTAAGTCACTTTTTCTGTTAAAAAGAATTCTTCGAAGAAAAGCATTTTATTTATAAATTTTAGACGAATTTTCGTCTTTAAAATCAATTTCTGATTTATTTAATGATTTTCTCATAATTTTACAATAAATTCATAATTAATAAGAACTTTCTTTTCTATTATTTATTTTCATTTTATTATAAATTCAAAATATTGTGTCTTTTGAGATGATATTTGAGCTTTAATTCTGATTCACAGACACAACAATTCTGTTGACATAAATATTTTGAAGAATTTGTTTGTTTACATAAATATCTTCTTTAATTATAAGTGAAATACTTCTCAATAATGTCTCGAATGAGTTGTAAGTTAGAAAAGACGCCTTTAAACTGCTTAATGGGTGATATCACTGATACTAACGATTAATAATACAAAAATAATTTATTAATTGAATATAATTACTTGTATTTAGACAATGTTTTCAATTTCTAAATTAGGAAAATCAATGAATTCCTGCAGTTTTGAGTAATTGTGGTCATCTCTTTCCAATTCTAATCTAAAACATTTAAACTTAGTTTCCTTTTCGAGTTTATTATTATTTAACGAAATATTAGGAAAATTATGAGGAAATTGGATTATAATTGATTAACAAATAGAATATATATTAGCATTAAATCTAAGATTTTTAGAGAAGGAAATAATACACAGAAAATAATTGAGAGAAAAGTGAAGGAAAGACATGTTTCTCAATGATTTTAGGCTTAAAAATAAATTAAAACCAATTGTTTGATCAAATTATTTATTTCACAAAACATTTAATATAAAAATCTGATTAATCGATCACTTTATTGAACAAAAGTTTGACTCTCTTTTAGTGAGAATCAAATCTGATTTTTTAATTTTCTATAATTTATGATAAATCTTCCTAAAGGTAAAGGACATTGATCTGTGAAATAAGTTGAATGCAATACATATTAATATAATTTAATCCACGCATTGAATCAATAAATTATTTTAAATTACAGTAAATTTTAGTTATTTTTCAATTAATAGGAATTCAAATAACAGTTCGGATAAAATGGAATGCATTTCACTCTTTCTTTCGTTCAATTGTTTGTTAAAATAAAAAAAAATTGAAATTAAATTAAATAACAAATAAATGAAAAAAAGATTTCATTTGTTTTTTGAGAAAAAAGTCAATAAATTATTGAAAACTAATTCTTTTGACAAAAAAAATTGTTTACAAAAAACAAACTGAACGCCAACTCCAAGACTCAAGACTTTCTTAACCCGAAAATTAATGAAAGACTTTAATATTGGCCTAAAATAAGACTTATTTTGTGGCATTTGTGCGAATTTTCAACCAAATGGGCGTTTTGTGAACCAATTGACAGAACAACTGTTCACATGACTCGCGATTTCACTCAAATTTCACTAAAAATTATATTAATATCTGTTTTATAATTAGTCTTCAGAAGAATGGCATTCTTTTCGATTAAAATAATTTTGTTTTGCATTAGTTTTTCGATAATTTCGATAATACCAGCGATTATTCAATAGATTTATATATGACTTAAAGTTTCAAAAAAATTAAATATTTGTTTTGTTTGTTAACATTTAACTAAACATTTAATATATAGTTTCTGAACATAATTATTATGTTTTGGCATAAATTTCTGCTCAAATTCTTATTGATTTAAACGTCTTTCCTATTAATCGTCTCCTTGTGTTCCCCGAACTAATCCTTTATTTCGTTGCTATTAATCACAAAATCAATCAATAAATCAATTCTTCAAACAATTATTTGTCTCAAACCTCATCCAATTCACGTTTTGTTTTTTCTTCTAAATCGCGAATGTCTTGCATTGTGAGGCCGTGCCATCGGTCGATCCAACAAAAGACTTGGCGGTGAAAATTCAAAAATATACGCCTTTCCGTCTAAACATATATACAATCAGTTAATTGTCGTTTAAATTAATATCATTTGTGAACAAACTTTTTGAATGAATGACTCGACTTTATTCTGGAATCCAAACCATTTGAACTCAACGGTCACTAATTTGTAGGCAGTCATCACCGGTTCCACTGACTCCTAAACAAAGATTTAGATTCGATTAGAATATAGAAAGCAATTGATTTGAAAACAAACCGTCCATTTTCCAGAAAGAGGACCCCTTCCAGTCTTTTGAGATTTCATTTTTGTTGGGTCTTCCGTCTGTTTGTAATCCTTTATTAGGAAAGGATTCGTTAAATCAAACGACAAAACAATCGGCGAAATAAAAGATGAAATAAAAGACAAAACAAAACAAAAAAAGGGATTAAAAGGGGGAACAGATTGAGTCATACTTTGGTCAATACGTTATCGTTTGCGATATCAATATAAACGACTTCTCGTTGTTTAAGTTTTTCGGGACTCAATTCGTGTGCATTTTCTTGTGTTCCTCTGTCTGGTGAGTGCATCGTCTCTATTGTGATATGAAAATTGTTTTTCATGTAATCGGGATTCTGAGGACAAACACAACATTTCTTTCAATAATTCGATTAACAAATTAATTAATCAAATCATTACTTACAGTGATTACAGTTTTACAATAAGGATAGGCATTCCAGGCCTCTTCATGGATCTCAAGCGAGCCCTTTGGTGCCAGAAATTTGACAAAAGCTGGAACTTTACTGAATTATACATTCAATGAAAGCAAACAATTAATTAATTAATTAACTTTAAATAAATTATAGAAATGAGGAAAAAGTATATATTTTTAAGACATTTAATGGGTTTCACTATTTTTAGGAAAAATGCGAACAAATATATATATATTTAGTCTTATTTTAAACCAAAAACAGTGTGAGTGGGGGTTAAGTGGTCACAGACTGCGAAGTGTGGAGTAAAGGAGTGTTGATATAATAGTGATAGAGTGGTAAAAGATCATACCTGGCCAAGTGATATATTTTGTACGTGTACTGGCCTTTCGAGAATTTACCGCCTAATAAGGGATATCCATCAAAGGGTTCATTCTTGACCACTTCCACGCCTTCACCGCCTCCCGTCTCATTTTTGGAGGCCTCGGCCACAGAAAACAACTGTCCAATTTGATACTACATTCAGATATTCAAATAAATAAATAAATATTAAAAGAAATGATTAAAATAATGGTATATTAGAGACTCACCTCTTCAACAGTTAACGGAAGTATTACTCGACTGATAAACAAATGAAAACGAAATCATTAATCAGTATTTGAATGAACACCGGTTTTAGTATCAAATAATTTAATTACAATTAATTGAAATAATTGGTAAAAATGGAAACAATACTCACTATTCTTTAATTAACATATTTTTCTAATAAATAATTGATTAATGATTTAAATGTAATATAAATTAAAATACTTAAACATAAAAAATATATGATTTAATGTTTTTTTTGTAATTAATTTTTAGCGATTATTTGATAAATGTATTGCTTTGGAGAGAAGGTATGAAAACTGTAATAAAAGCCGTGAGATATCGTTGTTGTGTTGGACTCGAGTTTGTGTCACAATTGAGTCACAATTGGAGTCCAATCAAAAGTAGACCAAAACTATTGTTTAGTAATGTTTTAAGGAAATGATAGACAATTGTGAACAACACTCTCACAGTCAGTCTGAGTCAGTCCTACGGCTGGTATACAAGTGATTGCATAAAACGACCGCATGATCGCAATGACTCCACTTTTCCCTAGTTTTTATCACACTTTCAGTGCTCGAGCACTACCTCATCAGCACAACCACTCCTAATCTCTCAATCTCAATTGGAGGTGTGCGTAATTTATGATGTAATATAAAATAATTAATCTACCAATTCTATCTATTCTAGAAATTCTAGCGCAATATATCCTATTATAACCTATTATACCCAATTACTACTACTATTATTTCCAACTCTATTTCAATTAATATTTTATTTTCATACTTTTTATTTCAAACTAAATTAAGAATGAGAAAAAGTAGAAAATTGTACTAGATTATTTGTTCGCTGATTTAAAAATTAAAAAATTATATCTAATAAGTGTATGAATATGATTAAGTAAGATAAGGTAAAAACAATTTTGCGAATTCTATTAAAGAATTTTTTTGAAACTCCAAAAACTAAGGATCGATGTTATGCTCAACACTTTTAGAAGATATTACAGCGGAGCTATTTATTTAGGCGCATGACCAAGACACTATTTTGACACATTTGTCACACTATTCGAAATAGGTTTTCAATTGATTTTGTGATAAATATAAAAATAATAATAAACTACTTTAATAGCCTTAATTGTTTTTTCTTACACATCAACATCCATACACACAGTTGTGTTTGTTTATCCAATTTATTGGATCGATATATTGTATTAGTTTATCTGCAGTTCACAAATCGATTTAGAAATTCTTGAAAATTCGAATAAACTTCCAATAAATCCAAGCAATCAGTCGATGAATAAAAAAAATCAAATTTAAAATTAATTTCAATTCAAAATAATTATTGATTTGTTTGATATATTGCATCCATATATTAATTGTCTGAAAATAAAATTCAATTATTTTTAAAGAATCAGTCATTCGATGAAAACTTTTATTATTCAGAATTACTTTTCATTAAAATGTGATTAACATAACATAACATAACTCTTTTGTTGCAATCTTTAATCAAATAATAGATAATCTGAACAAATTTTAAGTTTTAAATTTATGCATTATTTGAATCAACTTAGTCTAGAAAACAAGAAAAATTGTTAGTTTTTTATTAAAATTAAAGAGCATAACAAAACTTTGCCATATTTTGACAAAAAGAGTTCCGATTTCAATGAAATTTTAAAAATGAACAAATTCAATCAAATGATGAACAAAGATATGAAAATTATTCATCTAGGAAGACATTTTCAAATTTCTAAATTATGGATTTCATCCTTTGTAATATTTGATCTCTTTGTCTAATATTAGGATCAATAATTTATGTTTTTAAGAATAAGAAATATATGTATATTTGCCAAATAGTAAAATGAAAATTAGATTAGTTTTATACAAATTTACTATATTTATAACCTATAATTTTGAAACTTATTATTAGATAATTAACTTGATCAATTACTAATCTTATTCTTCATTTGAATTATTCTGAGGTTAGTTCATAAATACCGTTATTTTCTTCAATTCTTTGTCGAGAATTCATTTGAAAAATTCATAAAACATTAATTTTATGGTCTTTTGATTGAAAACGTTGTTTATTGTTTTGATTGTAAACACGTTTCATCATTTTTTCATCAATTTTTTGGTTAAAGTTGAAAATAATGTAAACTTTATATATTTTATCTAATTTTTGTGTTAACTGCAGTTATTTTTCTTCATTTATCGCTCAGAATCTGTTCATTTACTGAAATCTAGTTATGAATCGATTATTCAATAGATTTATTAGTTTAAACCGAAACAGTTTTTCGGCAAAACTTTTGTCCTCTGAATGCAATCAAATCAATACTAAACTTAATTTCCATAAAATGTATTGTTTTCAAAGAAATCAAAACATTTTATATAATAATTGTCTGAATTCAAGAAATTTAATTAATATGAAGAAAGTCTTCTCCTATCAGACAATCAATTGGTATTCAAATGAAAAAATTGAGCGAAAAGTTAAACCCAAAAATGACAAGACTTCGGATGTAAATACAGTGAAATCGAAGAAACGTTTTCTCAGAAAGAAACCAATTCTCGACAAAAGCGAAAAGCATTTACAAGTATTTGCATTCAGTACTGCAGAAGAATACAGTATCGAAGAGTTAGTGGAAGCGCTTAAAAACCAAGGGTTATATGAATTGATGCCACTCACTGAAGACATCGACGATGTCCTCCATTTGACCGCAAAATATCAAATCAATGACATTAAAAGACAACTCTTTATCTTCAGAGAGGGTTCAATTGTCTGTTGGAATATGCCTTACGTTGAGGTCATTAATAACTTTACTTTCAATCAATACTTTGATTTAATGATTTGTTCCTCAATTAGTGCGAAGCGATTCTCAAGTTCTTGAAGCCATTCGAACACAATTCTTATGATCTGAATGTTGTTGAAGAGGAAAGAGAACAAATGAACTTCGAATTCGTTAAGTAAGTCATTCAAACCAAGTCTTAAAATAGTTCTAATTTGTTGTCAATTAATCAAATGATAAGCTTTGGAACAAAACTACAAAATGGTTTGATTTGTTTGAATACCAATAAAGAAGAAATTGAAACAGATTTAGAGAAATATGCCTTTTCTGACGCCATCGCAATGTCTGGTCAGTCATTACATCAAATATTTTAACTAATTTTTCCTATAATTTGTTCATTCAATTGATTTGCAGTTAAGCTATCGATTTGGGAGTCGAGTCTCGACCGATATATCCATAGCATTGAATTTGTTAGTCAGGTATCCATTGATTAAATATTTGGTTAATGAAGAGCCGAATGTCTTATCTTTTATTTATTTATTTAAAGGATATGAAAGAGGGCGGAAAGATCAGGTTAAGTCGCGATCAGGTCTTTAGAAAGACAGGAGAACTCTTCGATCTTAAACATCACATAAATCTGAGCTCTGATCTGTTGGATACGCCTGACTTTTATTGGGACCGACAAGAACTCGAAAGACTCTTTTCTCATACAATTTATTTCTTAAATATAAGAAAACGAACGAATGTTTTGAATGAAAAACTCAATCATTGCATAGAATTAATGGAATTACTTTCGAGTCATTTGAATGACAAACACAACTCAACACTCGAATGGATGATAATTATCCTCATTATGGTTGAGGTCAGACATTGATTAGCATTTTTCAAAGAGTTATTTAGAAATAATGGTTTTCTATCTCTCTTTAGATTGTGTTCGAAGCCATTCATTACGCGGAAAGACTTTTGTAATCAATTTTCTGAAATATTTTTACAAAATTTTTATTAATTTTGAAATCAATTCAATCGATGAAAATGGCGTCAAAAAATTGATAGATCATTGGTTTTGTAAAATCAAACGAATATTTTTGACAACTCTTCCAAAAGAAGGGAATTCTGTCATAAAAGACAATAAAAATAATATAAAATAATTTTGAATTAAATTCCAAACCCTTTGTATTCCAAACACTCAACGATTGGAAAATCCTTTTTAAAGCATTGAATTTGAATCAAATTGAAGAACAGTTTTGCTATCGTCTGAGGAACCCCTTTATTGATAGACGAAAGACATTCTTTAAATTCGTGGTCACATTCGCAATGAGTTCTGAAAGTAAACCAAATTTTGAATATAGACTCACTTTCTTATGAATTTGAGTTTACTTCGTATGAATGGCTGTATTTTTGAGACCGTATTTGGTCTCTCCTTTAAATATTTGATCGAAACAGAGATCGTGTTCTCGACAGCACTTGTCTTCAAATTTAAAACTCATTTAATTAACAATTAATGGTTTATAAGAAATTTAGTTAATATAATACCCGTCTCTTCCTCTTTGCCTAAATCTTCATAATGTTCTGCAATATCTCCGGCGCCGCACCACTTAGTTCCCGGATATATCTAATTATAGTTTTTTGATAAATGATGTTAAACTTTTAAAAAATTGCCCATTGATTGGGATTTGTGATTGTGATTGTAACTGACCATTATTCCTTCGAAAAAATTTCTATCGATTCCATTATTATATTCATCGGGAAAGTCCTCATCGGTATACTTTTGTATTCCTCCCCTTTTTATTTGATTTAAGAGCCAATCAGAGCATTTGAGTGCCCACTCAGACAGAAATTTTGTGTCCACGTAAATGACTTTAGGCTGACATAACTTCTCTGAAATTTTCTTTTGTGCCAATTGTTTGTCGCCATAAATAAAACACTCATTAATAGTATTATTCAAAAATACAATTTCGATCATTCGATGACTTTCTTCATTCTCTTTGAAAAGTATGGTCTCTTTTTTACCGCAGGATCCATCACTTCTGTAACTTTTCTTCTCACAGACGTATAACTCAACAAAAAGCACTAAAATAGTGACAAAAATGAATAATTTGTTCATTTCTTCGAATAAAAGTAAATTCAGAAACAAAATAAAGAAAAAAGAAGAAAATATCGGTATTTTTATATCAAGTATTTTATAACTGAATTGAGTTGAAAACAAACCTAATCTTTATTATATATTCTTTAATATTTGAATATAATTAATACTATTTTATTACATTTGAAGTAACGATAAATTAGTTGAGTTTTAGATAAAAATTGAAAATAAATCACTTTTAATATAATATAATATAACTATAAATTTTATAAATGAATAAATCTCTTATTCGACATAAAAGGATATATCCTTTAAAGTGACCAAGCTCACTTTCATATCTTTTGCAAATGCTGTTTCTGTATATACTAAATACTAAACATTAAATAAAAGTATAAAAAGTAAGGACTTTTCAACTTATTGCCATTAATTGATGAATCTGGTAAAATTAAATATTTGTCTTATATTGTAAGTGTAAATTAGATCAATTGATCGATTTATTAATTTATTGATGATTTATATAATTGTGCCAATAATTGGTTCAGAATATTCTGTGCAACAAAAAGTTCGTTCGTTTAAAGTTAAAGTATTTATTATAAGACATAACTTATGGATCGACTGATCTTCACTTCAATGCCATTCAGATTAGAAACAAAACAAAAAACTAAATCAATGTTCAAATCAATTAAAGAGTTTATTAAAAGCTTTAAATTATAGACTAATTCTTAAAAACAAATTAAAAATATTAAAATCGATGGCATTTATACAAAAGTTTTCTTTTTGTACAAATATTTTGAGAAATAATTTCAATAATTTGTCGCAAAAGATAAATGTCTTACAAAATATTCGGTAATTAATAGGAATTTAATAATCAAAAGACATTTCGTTAAATGTTTGTCTTATATTTCAAAGGTCAGTACATACGAGCGCTGCCTGTCTCGAGAGTGAGGGCTGGCTATCAAAGCTGCTAATGGTCCGTAAGATAGATCCGGGCAAAGAATCCCACTCCAGGCTATTGAGTGACACTGAAATCGTTTATGAAATGCAAAGTTGTTTTCAAATATTAATTTTTTTTCAATTTATTTAAACTCTTTATTTTAATCTTATAATTGACAGCACATGACGTAAAGCCCAGTAGTACTGAATCCTATCTAAACAATTAGTGAGTTATCTTATAGTTGTTATCTTCTTATTTGACCACTAATTCTATTATAGCCAGAAGTGGACGAACGAACTCCAGTCTAAGAACTCGGACGCAGAACTTGTTGGCAGTTGGAGTGTCACTATTGGTGATCAGGACCAATACAGTCAGTCTATTCTTAATGTTTTCAAATAAACTAATTATAATATGTGATCACTCAATCAGTTCACGTCTGGAGATATAAGGGATGGAAATTAGCGCAAAACGTCGAGAACTTTGTCAAAAGTGATCCCTCAATGAATAGTATTACAAAAGAGCTTTTACCACATCTGAGGTCTCGACAAAACCAATTTATGCTATCGTTTAGCTTTTGGGGACATCCAGAACCTCAGGTTCACAACTCTATGTACGAAATGAGGTCTTATGTTCTTAAGGTATGAATCAATTGATATAAACAACGATTGAATTTATTTATTGATGAAAAGCCCGGAACAATGATAGAGTGGGGAAACAATTGGGCCAGAGGTGTGACCTTCAGAAAAAATGATGCCGTCGCAGGATTTTTCTCCCAAATCGGACAGTTATATCAGGTCCACCATATATGGAGTGAGTCATCAGACAATCAGACAATTTATTTGTGAAATTAATTACTTATAAATGAATGAATGAATGGATAGGATATGAGAATCTGTTCGCACGTAAAGAGACGCGAGAGAGTGCGTGGAGGAAACCCGGTTGGGATGAGTGCGTGGCCTACACCGTACCTTTGATTCGGGAAATGCGTTCGCGTTGGATGACTCCGACCTCCTTTTCACCCATTCGTTGAGTTTTAGTTTTAATTCGGTATTTGTTATGACTTTAAGTTTAATAATGAATTAGTTTTGAAATTCTTGTGTTTAAAGCAATAATAAAATCATGAAATCCTTAAATAATTTTCAATAGATTTTCAATTAATTAATAAATATTTTAATTAATGAAAAAATTAGTCAAAAAAAACAATAATTTAATTCTAAATAAGTTTAGATACGATTATATCCATTAAATAAATGAATGTTTTGTATAAACCAATACGTGATTCAAATCACGAGTCAATTGACTAAATTTAAGGCATATTTTGGCTTAAAATCCATAAATAGCTTTAAAAATAATATTTTGGCGAAAATATCAAAGTATTTCCAAAAGTCTAAAAGAGGTCATAACTTAAGCTCCTTTTGATGCGTCTAAAGATTCAGAAGTGTTTGAGTTATCTTTCAAACAACTAATCAGTTCTCCGTATTTAATCTTCTGACCGGCCTTTATGTCAAACTTCATATTCTTTGGCGCTTCGAAGATCAGGACAATAGTTGAGCCCAAATTGAATTCTCCGAACGGATCGCCTTTCGATATATTTATGGGTTGACTCAGTTTAAAGTCATTAAAATCGCGTCCAATCCTTCCCTTTTGATTTGTTACTAAAGCCTTCATTTGTTTAAACATTTATTTTAATAAAATTTAACAAAAAAAGTGGAGAAAGACTTACGTCATCGAAATATACTTTAACTGAACCAACATTCGTAGCGCCAACGGCTGCCATCGAGAAGAAGCCGTACTTCCAGTTCCCGACGTATATAACTCTTTCGTTAACATTAAACAGATTTGGAAACCACGAGACAAAAGTTGGTCTAACACTCAATAACTTTCCGGGAAAGTGTCGCCTATAAGTTATTTGCCAATCGGCCGGAGAGTGGAACCGATGATAATCTCCGGGCGCCAAATAAACAACGCAATGATAGAGCGAAGTCTTATTACTGGCATTAATTAGAAGTGACTTCTGGTACTGATTGATGTCATTTATGTCATTATTTGTCTCATTATTTTGATTCCAAGTTTGTGGCCCTAAGAATGCCGGCAAAGTATAAGTAATTCCCTTCACTTGCTCTACAGTTCCTTTTTTTGCTTTTCCAAAGTATAAAATAGTTCCGTCCGAAGGACTCACCTATAAATCAATTGTTTTTCATATAAGTGTTAATAAATAATTTTAGGCTTTCATTAAATTATCACAAAATGAATCATAAATTATATAAATCTAATGACTTTTCTTTGTTATTCAAATGACTGATAATTTGAGGCAATAATTCTTTTCGTTTGATTGGAAAACACTTATCACTAAATTGGGACACAAGAGATGCGCAATGAATGGCCAACTTTCCATTCAATGCTAATTATAGTTATTTAAAGGGTTTAGACATTATTTTTAGTCTTTTATTTGAATTAATTGCAAAACAAATATAGAATTCTCATAAAAATTAACAAATTCTCTGAAAAAGAGAAAAATTGTCTCAAAAACGGATTTTACGCAAAAGTTATTTGCAATCAAATGTCGTAATATATTAGACTAATCAGCGCTCAAACACTTTAACAGAGTCTTTAAGTGGAAAATATAAATGCAAAGTAAGAATAGCATCAAAATAAAGGTACAGAACATACATTTGCACTGAAAGTCAAATAAAAAACCGAATTTGATGTCCGGAAGGACCGATAAAACTATTTTCGACTGCATTTCAATCATTGAGAGCAAAGTCTGAGTAAATGTTTTAATGTTATCTCAAATGCGATAAAAAGACATTGAATTGAATTAATCGAAAGATATTAACATTTCAGCGATTTTTGTGTTAATATCATCCGATTTATCACATAAATGACATCTCTTTGAAAATCGAAAACACTTACGATTCCATTGGATGTGTCGATGGGTCTGAGGCCTGGTTTGAGAGAACGGCGAAAGAATTCACTCAAATTCTTGTATTGTCTTAAGTCATCGACATCTGCTTCATCTAAATTACAGCCAAAAGCCCGAACATAAGACCTGAGTATCGGACTTCTCATAATAACCGGCAGTTCTAATGAATTAATCCAACCCCAGATTCGGGACACAGTTCTTAAGGGAAGCATTTTATAGACTGACATCTATTTAAACAATTTTAATGACATTTGAAATCAATTTTTAATAAATAAATAAAATTCAAAGAAACGAAACCTCAATATCTGTCGCCATATAAATGGGTTTATAGTTTGGGTTTTGTTCATATTTCTTCTCTTCTTCGCGTCTCTTAATTCTTCGGAACTGTTGAAAAGCAATGAATGTCAGCACAAGAGATATAGGAATATGAAACCACTGAAGACTTCGGACAAATCTTTTCACTCTATTGTATTGGAATCTCTTCCAAGTATTAGTTCCAGTCTTTTGAGAAGACCCTAAACATTGATCCAAACAGTTAGACATTGAAAGAGGGAATGAAAGAGAACTTACGATTCATGACTCGAAACAAAGACAAGAGTTTAGCCATTGTTCGACAATCTTAGGATCGAAAGAGACTTCAAACAAGAGTACCAAAGACTTTATTGGAAGATAAAAATAGTAGTTCTCAGAAATATTTGTTCTGACTTTTGAGATAATTGTTGAGATTATTGGGTAATCACTTCAGAATGTGTTTGAATTGTTTTATCTTTTTAAATATCACAACAAATTCAACGCTTTTTTAAACAATTTTTTATCACTTTTGGAAAAATTCAAGAAAATACAGAAAATACTTGTATTTGTATTCAAAGATTATTTTCATTTATATTTTAGTATCAAATCATTTGTTTATACATTTATTTTACTCACTTTAATCACTATTTGAAGACTTCAACCATTTATTAAACACAACTTTGATTACAAAACGATAGAAATTAATCATAAAATTAATTAAAAACGATTTTCTGTTAAATATTTAGTGTTTTTGTGATTTTGTTGCGTTTATTTACTTTTAAAAATTATTTATAGCATTACGTCATATATGACTCATAAATAAAGTTCTCGGAAATGTGGGATAAACGGTTTTTGCTAGGTTACGCGCTTGAAGTTGATAGTTGATTCGGCTGACCACATGTTTTACACATGAAATGCAGTTAAAGACTTTCT
>JAQIXD010000927.1:0-19245 GCA_034699985.1 Minunthozetes semirufus | reverse complement strand
TCTTCTCATATCCCAATATTTTTCTCCTTTTTTCTCACATTTGTAGAGAAAACTCAAATTTGTGAGGATTTCCATTATTTTTAATCTATTGTGGATAGAGCTCATAGTGAGAGTGCGATACAGGTGTCCTACCTGTCCCATACCTGTTCCCACTCGCAAGTCAGCACTTAAGCCATAGTAAAAATAGTCATTTAATTTGTATTTTCAATTCATTCAAATAAAGGTCTTTCAGTCGGTAGACGTCATATAACATCGATATAAACAAATGAGTGATAAATAACTGTTTATAAAACAAATTAATAACAAATTCAATGCTTTTTAATATATCTTTAATTGAAATATAGATTCGTTTATAGTTTTTAATGTAAATTAAATTAAAGCTTTCAATCAATGTTTAAGTGATTGTCGTTAATAGCCTTTACTTCTTATAGGAAGTGCTATCAATCAGATTCAAGATTCAGAGTCGACACTAATTTACAGGAATTTTATAATTGAATTAAAGAGAAATATATTCTTAAAGGAAACAAAACTTTGATTTAAACTCAGAATTTGATAAAAATAAGTCATCTATTTATTAATGCACCGCAGCTTTCGTGCCGTCACTCTATCCGTATACTTCGAGGGCTGTTCTGATAATAAGAAAGAGTCGTTTGTATTCATTGAGGAAATCGAGGAAGAAGTCGATGGGTTCAAGTGGTAGTCCATTGATTCCAAGTTATGTTCAATAGATTTGATAACAGTTTTATCATTAAATTCACTGTTGACGGCATCGACAAAGATCTCGAGGAGAGACCTCTCGTCAGAAGTCTCTAACATTTTGCGAACCAAGTCTTCCAATCGATATAAATGTTCGTCCAATTCGTGCGGAATTTGAATTCTCATAAAAGCCGACAGTTTTGCCAAATATTCGACATTCGGTCCGCAAATGCCTTTTGATAGTGTGATGTCGATTGCAATTTGTTCCAAAGGCGCTGAACCCAAAAATAGTGGATTACAGGGCAGTGCGATATATACCAGAACTGGAAACGGCTCTTCTTTGGGATCTCTTGGATAAAATTGAGTGATAATTGTTGTATAACCGCCAATAGACTGTTCCCGGTCTGTCAGATAGGCTAAAGTCGACGTTTCATCTGTGAACTGGAAGGCCCGGCCCCAAGTGGACACCTGTGCCAAAGGCAGACATCAAAAATAATTATATGTCTGAATAAATGAATAGATAATAATCAGCACTCGATTTGTTTTCGTTATATTATCTTTTCAATGGTTTTTGTGAAAATATTTTTCCTCTGTTTTGTCATAAAATTAGTTCCAAAGACTCAAAACGTATGAAACGTTTTCAACAATTTTCTGGTATTTATTTTGAATCAGAAAATACTGGAAACTAATACACCTTTTCTTTGGATATCACTTGTCTTTGAGTTTAATTTAAAAGACGTTTGATTTAACAGATGAGAAGACACTCAAAGGGAAGACGTGAGGGTATGGCTAGAGATCGGGTTCACTAAGAATTTGACGACAATTTTCCGGTTCATTGCAGCGGAAATTCAGGACTCAATTGAAAAGAATAATAGAAATTAAAAGATAAAGAAATTGAAAGAAAGGCTCAAAAAAGGATCGGTGTCTTCGGCGGAGTGGTGTCTGTCTCTCACTTTGAGAGAATCGACATTTCAATGGAAATACAAATTAAGATCAGAGAAAACTGGTCCGCAGTGTGCGGTTCGGACACAAAATTATGATATATTTGTATTTCAAGTTCAGTGACCTGTTTTTCACATAAGACATGACAAGACTTAACATTAGAACAGTAACTGTTGTGTTGTGTTGTGTCGGGTGCTCTCAATAAGAAATTAAATGAATGAAGAGTTCATTTTCCCTCAAGACTTAAGACTTAGACCAAGACTTCGTCGCAAAAGTAAAATCATAAAAACAACACAAAATAATAATGATATTAATAATTGCCAATTATTGTCGTCTCTAATGGCTTTTCCAGGAATATATTCCTTTTTATGTCTTGAGGGCCACACTATTAATTGCTATAAACCCTATTTTGTTGCCTTTATTTCAAATTAAACTAAATATTAGAACTTTTTTATTAAATTAACTCAAAAATTGTCGAAAAATAATTCAAAAGTCTATTAAAAGTGCGGAAGAAATGACTTTTTCCTCCAAATTAATGTCATTTAAATCATTCAATAATTTTAATTTAGGTTTCAATCAAAGCTAATAATTGTTTAATATAAAAGACAACTCACCCCTTCCTCTTCCATTAGTGTCACCACTCGTCCCAACTGTAAGAAACACAAGAAATCAATTTTTAGTTTTTTCAGACAAAACAGGATTTTTGAGATCAATTAGAAAATTAAGGATTGAATCGATATTTCAAAGTAAAGCCAATAAAAGTCTACTAAAGTATAGCTCTATTGAAATTTATCTGAGAAGACCAGGTTATTGCGCTTTTAAATTGACAGCTCTTCAAATTTATTATCGAATCAATTACAAGATATCAGTAGAGAAAGTAATGAAAATTGTATCAAATTATTATTATAATCATAATTAAGACCAATAGATTACCTTAGAATTAAAGTTAACCTAACATTTAAGTTCCAAATTTTAATTATATTAATTAATATTTTGTAGTTTTGTCTCTTTAATCAAATAAGATATCTTTAGAAAAGAAGGAATCACCATTTGAGTGATCATAAATCATAAGTAGGGTTAAGTGATCTAAATTAGCAGTAATTGAATTGAGTTACATTTTTTTCATTCCTTTATTTTTGTTTAAATTAATCTTTGGTTTAAAATAAAATGAGTGAAACAGAAATGAAATGACTTCTAATAACTCTTATATTTTATACATAAATTAATAGCTATTTGAGCATAAAATTAAAATCGAGTTCTATTTAATGCAATTTTTGAATTAAATGAAAAATAAATTATAAAAACTTTTGGAGATATGAATGTAAATGTGTTTGCAATGAATAAAATGTTTTTATAAAGAGTGGAATCATAAGCAAAAAGATTAATAATTTTGAAGACACGAAACAAAAGCCATTCTTTCGTTAAATTTAAAGCATTCGGTGGAAAGACTTTAATGAAAAGTCGCCAAAACTGGCAATTAGTGAACTGAAAGGTATATTTTGATAAAATAAAAGGCCAGTGGATCTGAAAATTGTCAAATAACTCGATACAATCGCATAAATATTTCTATTCATTCGATTAAATAATTTGAAATAAATTTGTTGAAAATAATCAGTCAATTGAGTGTTATTTCAAATATGCGAATGAATAGCTGTTTATATGACAAATGTTTGCACACTTTTGAAATATTTGCACAGAATATCGTCAGTTAATATCGTCAGAGAAGTACTATTAGAGCAGATATTCTGTGCAAATATTTTTACAAATATCGGAAAAACACAAAATTAATTACTTCTGGAATATTGTGGAAAAATATCGAAATATTGAGTTAAGGGTTAATTAAACTAAATTTAACTCTAATTTAATAGTTGTTTAACTAAATAAGATTCAGAACAAAGTTTATTAGCAAAGGGATCACTAATTACCCGAATTGAAACCACTAATGAACTTTCAGATCATTAATCATAAAACAACTATAAAAGAGATTTATTCGAAACCCCTATCGATATAATAATCAAATGTTTTTAAAATTGTATTTTATTTTCTTCTTTGCTATAAATAACATCAAAAATGATTAAATGATTTAAAAGTTTGATTTATTCTTATCTTGAAAATCGACTCTATTTATGAAAGGAACGAGAAATTGATAAAAATTGAAAAAATTCAAAGGAAATGGCGGTAAACGGAATTCCCCTCAATTTGAACAAAAATGGTTTAAAAAACAAAAATATTGTTAAAAATAGTTATACAAAGTGTTGGCTTCCATTCACTCAATACTAAATCAATAGATTTCAAAATCTTGAGCTAATCTTAACTATTGCCAGATTGTCATTCACTAAAGTCAGGGACAATTCATTCCATAAATAAATAGGTAGGTTTCGGGTCTCAGTATTTAGTCTCCCTTTCGTTCATTAAATTCAAACAAAAATGAATAAAAATTATGAAATTATTAATACTTTTCTCTTGAATTAGTCGTCGAAACGAATCAATAGAAAGTGATTTTAAATTTAATTTAATTTATCGAATGAAATGAAATCAAAGATTAACCAAGAATTTGAAAATAACTGACTTTGATATTCGCAACGATAAGGAAATTGAAATAAATTAACTTAAATTCTGTTTCATTAGATTATCAGAAGAGTAATAATTTTTGATTGACATTCAATTCAATTAAATTGAAATCTAATTAACAAAAGAAATTTGAGATAAAACTCAAACGAGTTTTCAAATGAAAGTTAAATAAAAATTCAATTAATTTATTCAAATCAGAAAATGTTTAGCAAAAAGTTTACAAGTTGTCCACTAAATGGGAAGGACTGAGAAACTCGTGTTTTTCTAATGAAGAATTCCAAAGGGATGGGTCGACTTGACCTCCAATTTATGTCTTTATCAGAAGGTGTCCCTCTTTTACCAGTAATTTTGCGATACTTTATCCAAAAGCAAACATTTTATTTATTTAAGCGAATAATTAATATAAAAAGTGTCACAAATTGCAAGTAATTGATTCGGATATCAATAAATTTACTCCGAGTTTAAGATTAATAGCAAAATGTAGTAAAAAGTATTTATTTTTTGGGCGAAACACCAATTGATTGGCGAAACTCTACTAAAAAATTATTGAAACTATCAATAAATTAAAGTTTGTTTAAATGGTTTTCTAAATATTTTCTTAATCTTTCAATAAATACTTATTTTTGGATTTTCACTGATAAGAGTTCTCAAGAGTTTTCATAAAATCAATTGAAAGAATTGATTGATTCTTCAAAACTCTTCCTGATATCCGATAAGACTATCTGTTCCTCTGTTCCGCTCAATGATAACTAACTGTTCCGACACTTTGACCACAATTTATTTGATGTATTTATTGATATATTTAGAAAACAGATGATATGTTTGTAAATAAAGACAACTTTTGGTCAACACATGGCATGAGTTGGTCAATGACCTCAACTTATGCCGTAATTCAAGTATAAAATGTCTCTAATTTTGGACTTAATCTCAAAGTTATAATTAAAAGAAGTGATTAATAGTCAGACATCACATCAAATGGCGATTCATTACAATTAAATCGAAGAAAAGTTAAATCAATTTTTGATAATAATCTTTGGCTTTAAAATCAAATAACACTTAAATGAGAGACAAATTCGTAATGAATGTGATCTCAGAGGAAGTATTTAATAAATTGCGGCCAACCCTTCCCCAACTGTTCTCATATGTTCACAATATTTAGGTGTAGTTCCAACCGATTAGTCATTTTGACAGAGAATTTGTGTTCACTCTTAAGTCAAACACAAGACAGGATAGGAAAGGACAGCACAGGTATCAAATATCAGGTCAGTTAAAGTCAACGAAATTAATTTGAATTATCGGAGAAAATCTCAAAATTTATTGACTTTCAGACCAATTATCAAAAAAAGCAAATTTAGTGTAAAATATGTGAATAAAAGTCAACAAATGTTTACAAAAAGTGACAAAAAATGAAATTTAAAACACATTTTGGTTATGAAATGAACGCAAAAAATACTGTAAAATGGATTCAATGAAAAACACTTTAAAAACCAAATGTTAAGGTATTTGAGACCTTCAGACCTGTTCTCTGATTAAAATCAAATCATTGACTAAAAGCAAAACTTAAAGAAGTGTTTGATAATTATCGTTAAATGAATGGCTAACCCTTTGTGGACATCCTCTGTGTGTATCACTTCCCTGATAGAAGCGACGACAATAACCATTAATTCTTCCGACTTTGCATTCCTTGTAATCAAAGCCCGGATTCCAGATGAGAGACCCGTAGCCGAAGACCCAGAGTGCAGACATGTGTAGATCGTTGTTTGAAAGGCAGCGCCAGTTGTCGTATTTGAGAAACTATTGGACACAATTTCTGTGGCGAATCACTGATGATGGCTCTCAACGACAATTCACTCCAACACTGAGTGTTGTCTTCAATGGTAATCAACTAATGGCTTAAACTGAGTATAAAAATAAATCTAAATATATATCTATTAAATGAAAACTAAATTAATTTACAAAACTTTAATATTAAACGAAAACTAATTAACTTATAATAAATTCATTTTTGATTTTAATTCAAATTTTTGGACAAAAAATAAAAGTCCTTTTAATAGATGAGACAAACGCTGTTTGATCTGAAAAATGCATTCAAAACGAGAACAGCGTTTGTGCCGTAAAATCAAAGACAACCAAAAGCACAGCCAAAGCCGTCACTCACTCACTGAGTGATGCAAAGCCTTCCCATTGTTGCAAAGGGCACACCATAAACATTAACGCTAATAAAATTCGCCTCAGAGTGTCGTTAGATTAGCCTTGGGATGGTATTAAGTTAGCATGATCATATTTCAAGTTCAGTCTATTTTATTTGATTTCTATAAATGTTTTATTTTTTCATTTAATTAATTCAATGAGAGTTCAAGTAATAAATAGGTAACTGATTGATAGGTTAGACTGTATTAGAGAAGCGGAGGTATTTGACGTCAGCCACAAACTGAGCAAAAACAAAATACGCGTATATTTCAAAAAGTGTGGCCAATAAAGGATATTATCCTTATCTTATGGTTATCTGATAAGACCGGACACAGAATATTGAAAACAAAACTCTTGACTAAGACTTCACTAAACTCTTTGACTATTTATTATATAAATGAGATTTATTTGAATCGATTCGAGGAAATCGTAAATTACTTCCACAGAAATCTATTGCAAAAATTCTTGAGATATTCCCTAAGATTTTGTGCTAACAATTGTTAACAGATATTAGAAGAGATTTTTGGCAAAAGAATTGAGGAAAGAGAGGTCTGGAGTACTTAAAATCGGTTTATTATGGGTTTGGGACACACCAGAGACACACCAAAGACACTTCAAATGAACCGTCACTAATGAACAAACATTAACGGCATTAACGGTCGGACACAAGTATTATAAGACATTATAAGACATTAACAATGAATGCATTGAATACCAATGAATGCCAATCGCACTCATAAATCATTTGAGGCGCGTCTTCACAAAAGCCATTCCTTGAGACACAACTGAGGCACTGACCATATAAAGGCCGGTCAAGACATGTCCCGCAGACTTTTACTCGTATTCTGATTGTAGGACATTATCGATCCATTGCCGCAAATGACCAAAAATGTCAATTTTCTAACCAAAATCCCGACAAATACTGGAAAAGCCTTTAAGAATATCGACTCAAAAATACTATCAATTTTTGGTATTCTCTATGAATAGTATGAATGACTTCAATGAATGTCTTTAACTCAAACTAAAACCAATACTTCGTTCAATCAGTTCTTTTGTCAAAACTGATCCATTGATTAATAGAAGCAAATCTTTAACAAATAGGACCAACAAATTGCCCACAAATTCCCGAAAGTGTTCTCCTTTTTAATAAGAGTCTTATGTTTTGACAAACATTTCAAACTGAGTCAATCATTGTGTTGAGGGGACAGTTTAGAGGACACACCTTTCGAAAAGAGTTCAAAAAAGGTATTTTTGTCATTAGTTTGCCATCAATTTGTGGTAAACTTAGATGTTTTGCATTTTATTTGTCGCGGAATCGGTTTTTTGACTCACTTTACAAAAAGTTAAGTTTAATTCAATGAGAATGTGAATGAAAATCCCATTTTAGATAAGATTAGTCCAAAACAGGATTCACTTGAATTTATTACTCACTCTATTATGTCGACCCTCATTGCAGTCCATTTTAATTAAGTTTTGCTCAGACTTTCAAATTTTTCATTAAAAGAAAGCACAGAATATCAAATTCAATGCGAGTTTAGAGACGTTGTGCACAAGACAGGACACAATTAAACCAGAATTCAGAGGAAATTTGATTTTCCGGTCACTTACTTACCTATGAAAATATGATCTGATGAACATCTTTCACAATTTCCTCTCATATTTTTTGTTTGTTTTGAATTCAAGGCTAAACTTATCATTTTCTTTGCATTCCTTTCTTCAAAATTAGAAAGATTTTAAACTCAAACCCATGGACCCCCTGTTGTCAAAAGGACAGGTATGACCACTCTTTAAAGATATACAATTAAATTATCCGAAAATCATTTTATGAATTATTTATTGTATTTCGAGTTCCGAATGAAATTCATTTAAAAGAAAATTAGTTAAAAGTTAACCAACTTTTCATGTTTTCCAACAAAACTAATAATTCATTTCTCAGTTTAATTCAAAATTTCCACAAAAATATGATTCCCACGAATAATAGGAGATATCATATGAGAGAATCGCTAATCTTAAAAATGTATCAAGCAATATATTTCAACAGATACTCAAACTTATATATGGGGTTCACCTTTTTAGGAAAACACTTTAAAAAGTCTCAATTTTGGAATAGTATGAACATTTGATGACATTATAGTTCTTATTGAATACTTAACACATATATCAGTTTTTTGCGATACTCTTTCAAAAAATTAGAACAAAGCTCTTTAATATTAGATAAAGTGAGCATGAATATTTTATTATTTTACCCCATAAGCAATAATCCTAAAATATGAAAAGGTGTCGCCACTAATCTTAAATATGGGATGTGAGAGCAGTAATGCCATCAAAATGTTGAGATAACTCCAAATTTGGAACTTTAATGTTATGGTTATTTTTTTCTAAAAGGCGGTCCTCTTCATGAAATGATAGTAAGACTTGTTTGTGCCGTAAAGACCAGAGGCAACCAAAAAGCATAGCTAATGTCAAAAGTAAAGTAAAGTATACCTTTCTGTTTGCCGTTTCTGGAAGGGCATACACACAGTGGCACATACATAGACACTAACACTAAAATCGACTTTTCAGAGAAGTTAGAGAAAGTTTGATCGATAATATTGATACAAATAATTGTAGGCACAGATAGATTCAATATTTATTTAAATTCAATTTATTTGCTTTGATTTTATATTTTATATAATAATATAATAATAATTTATTTTGGCTTAAAAGCAATGAATTACATAATAATAATAATAATAATAATTAATAACTATTTTTACATTACATTCAATAATACATAACATAATCAATAATTATAACTATATTTACAAATGATTTGTCAATACTTTAAGAAACAGTTTTATCATTGAATTTGTTTCTCAAATCTTTTGGTGATTAAAATAATTTAATTGAATGCGAGTTAATGTCATAAATAGGTAACTGATTGACAGCACATGTGTTTGTAGTGTTAAGAAGTTTATGGTTTTGGTTTGTTTTAGTCTTTTTAAGCGACTGAAGTGTCGCTGACTTTTCGTTGACAGACATTTGTCTGTTTGAATAAATCATATATTGTTTTGAGTCATAGATCTCATGATTTGTGAGTTTGCTTAGAGTCGCACTTTTGCCGCGATTCAAATGATTCAAGTGGTTGAGCGACGGCGGTCTGTCCAAAGCATTCACTATCACATTAGCTGCGGATGGCATCACATGACTGTCGACACCGCACTTGTTGTTCATACTGTTCATAGTGTTCATACAACTGGTCACTAAGTTCTGTTCGTTCTGACGCCGAACCTCATCCTCTTCTTTGCGTTGCATTTTCTGCGCCGAATGTTTCCGGTGTTTGCACACCATTATAGATATGGCAGCGACTAAGGCTATCAGCGGAACACTGGCTGAAACCAAACCAATTATAATCAGTTGTTTTGATGAGAGGGGCTCTGCCTTCTCGCCGGTGATCACAGTAGTCATCGGCAAATGCGTCGAATTGTTTAAATTGGTTTCGTAGGCATAAATCAGATGATTATTTGATCCCATTATGGAGTTCTCACATCTCTTTCCTGAATAATTCGGCGGACATTTGCAGACATATTCTTCGATTCTGTCCTCACAAACGCCTCCATTGAGACATGGATTGGACTCACACTCATTCACATTTAGAGAACAGTCTTTTCCGGCATATCCTGGCGCACACCTGCACTGGTAGTCATTGACCAAATCGAGACACGTTCCGCCGTTTGAACAGGGCTTCACCAGACAGTCATCGACATTGTCCTGACAGAGGTCTCCGATGAAACCCGGAACACACATACATCGAAATGAGTTGATCTCATCAATACAGGTGCCAGAGTTGAAGCACGGATTCACATCACAATCATTAATGTTTATCTCGCAGTTATCGCCGGCAAAACCCGCTCTACACATACAGCTGTAGTTATCGTCATCTGTGGTCACACAACTGCCTCCTATTATATGACAATACATAACATTATATTAATATTTGTTTCATTTGATCGCAAATATTGTTCACAATATTGGCTGACATTTAAAGAATAAAATCAAATATCAGATCAAATGTATTTACCGTTAGTGCAGGGGTTGGGGTCACAGTCTGTTTGCTTGATCTGACAGTTGTCTCCTTCGAAGCCAACTTTGCAAATACATAAGTAACCACTGGGACCGTCAACACAAGTTCCACCGTTAGAGCACGGATTGGTTTTACAAACACTGGCCATCGTCTCGCAATGTTTACCGGAGTAACCGAGAGGACACTCACACGTATAGTTATTGGTAGACCCGGTCTGTCGGTTAAAGAAAGATTGCTATTAGATATCAATCAACTGTAACGTCAAGTATTGACTCCTGCGGTGAGACTTCCGTTTCGGTGACAACAACTTGTCTTTGTATTTGGCACTCAAGAGAGTCACTCATATAAAGTGTTTTTAATACAAATTAAATCTTTTAAATCGTTTAAATCGTAGGCGTTTTCCTCTGATTCTCTCCTCTTTGTTGTTATATCTTATGTTATGTTAAGCATAGCATCAGAAAAATGTTTTTCTCATTTTTTGCGAAACATTATATTCATGTCTTATGTCTTATGCATATAAGATAAGGGAGTTTTCGGGACTAAGGAATGCCACCCATTAATACTCCAATAATAATAATGCAAATCGAGATATACTACTGACTACTACTCCGATGGATAGACTGTTTTTCAATTGGTTTTGAATCTAATATACATTTAAAGTCGATTATAACTGTTGGCAGAAAAACAACTCAATTATTCAAAGCTTATTGACGAAACTCTTCCGAAATAATAGTCTGTCCCTATGATTGTCAATTAAAAGTCAGTTCTCTTTCAGACCAGAGATATAATGAACTGAAAACTTGTTTATAATGAATAAAATATTATCCAAAATATGATAAATAATACGATAATTATTCGCATTTGAAGAACAAATATGAATAAAAACAATAGATTTGTATTAAACAGAAGCGAATATTATAGAGAATTAATGGATCCAAAAGTATTTGAGAGAACATTAGAGATAAGGCAAAGAAGTTGAGGAATAAATTGTGATAATAGAGGTTATGCTTCTATTCGTGAAGCAGTGCTGTCGTGTGTGCCTTTGGGGCAGACACTGACTCTACAATGAATTATATTTCTGCTAACAATAAGCATATAATATACGGACACGTATTTCCAGATCTTATTATATCAAACATTTGACTTATTGTATAAATTGGAGGAAAGAGTCAAGTGTTAGGGATAATGGGCTCTCAATGAGCACTGGCATCAAATTACTGATAGGTCTCTGTCTTTGAGTACACGTGCATAGGATTGCAAGTATCGATGATTGATAATAATGATGCTATCAGTTGAAGGCACCGGTAGGAGAGTTAGCTAAGAATAATTCATTGCATTCAATGATCAAACATTTGAATCAAAAAAAGAAATGAAAAAGAATTGGTCTTCAAATAAGAATAGAATAGATTTACATAAAATTATTTTATATTTCCATTAAATGCATTTCAAAGCAAATCCAATGAATTGCTATCCGTTTTTTGAAAGACACCAACAGAAGAGTCACTCAAACAAATAGTTCGCAAACAGAGGACTAAATAAGTGGAAAATATTTAACACAAAACACTGTTTAATAAATAAAAGCCTTAATAATAGAGAACAACAAACAAAACACGAAAATTGTTTTTTCTTTTCCCAGTTTTATATAATAAGAGCCTATTATTGCTATTCTTTATTAAAGACCAGGAGAGGTGCTAACAGTCTTTCTCTTATGAACTCCTGGCCATAACTACACACTTGTGGAGTGCATTGTCTTGGATTGTCTGCCATTTTTATTATATAATCTTCTGATTTGGCGCTTAATTTATTAGACTATTAACGGATGTGTCAGTCGTTATAATAAAGCTCTTATTGTTTCGCATGAATTGATGGCAAAGAAAAAGAAATTCCTTTCGCTTTCAATTAGGAATATATTGTGTGTGAGAGGACTCAGAGGAGTGCACGCAATCCATTCCTATCTATCTTATATTAAAACTATTGAATACCAATAAAATTGGATTAACTCAAAGAATACTTTTATTCAACTATAGGTTCGCTTCAATTTGTCTCAAAGATTGAAAGCAAAATATAAAACACTTTTAATAAAGTTTTGATATTTTTCTTATTATTTGACAAATATCTCACTTTTGACCAGTTTTTCAATCATTCAATACATTAACACTTGATTTAAATGATTAACAAAAAGAAGGGTCAAAGTGTGGCTCAATTATTATAATGCAATTGATGGACAGCCAAATAGAGAATCTATTGGAATCAAAAGGTCGGAGCATCGGTAGGACAGGGCAGCTGTACTTTTCTCTAAAAAAGGGATTATTTTCTTGTAGACAATAATCAGCTGTCTTTCGATGTTTTCTCAATTTTATTGCAAAATAAGAGTTGACTTTTCTATTAGTTTTGGCATTGCTTAAGGGCTGAGCAGATGTGCCGCTAAAACTACCAGTACTTCAATTGATTCCTATGTTTTTATACAGAGTGGTCATCAATAGAAGAAGAATAAAAGAATGAATGCAAAGACAACTCTGTTATTGTTATGCGAGAGTTGTCTGTTATACGCAAAGACTGGTCACAATCACCTGTCTGTCCATTAGTCTCATCGCAGAAATCTATTGATTCGGAATATTTTAATTGATTGCCTTACCTTACAAGTGGCTCCATTAGCACACGGAAAATGAGCGCAACTATCAATCTCTTGTTCGCAATTCTTGCCGGTGAATCCGAGCGGACACTCGCATGTATACCAGCCCTGACCAGTGTTAGAACACGAGCCCCCATTCTTACATGGCTTGTGATTTGTGCAGTAATTCAAATCTGACAGAAAAAAAAGAAAACATTGTTTTTTAGTACAACTCGAGACTCACTGAAGAAGTGAATTGATGTCAAATATAAATTGAATTCATTCCTAATAATATGATAATCAATATTATAATTATTATATACTTTTGATAGACATAACACTTCTGGCAAATCGTGTGTCAAACAAATTGAATGCTTTCTTCGCAAACAATCAAAAAAAGTTGTAAATCTATTCATTAAAATATTCTGAAAGCCGTCTATCGCTCAGTCCTATCAAACCTTACATTACATTCTTATCAGAGCACAAGTGATTGAAAGACTTGTACTATCGGTTGAACCATCAGTTCATTGTTAGCCATAATTTTATGAGCATTATGAGCAAGGTAACTTTATAAGGTAACTTTGCCCTAAAATATAGAGCAATACAAGAATTATTGATTCTAAGCTAGCATGTGGTCATCCGCTAAAGGGCACCACCACTATATGGATGAATGTCATACACCTTTCCTTTATGCTGGTGCTCAATAATTTGACCTCAGGTTTGGGATAATTCAGTGCTAAAAAAGTGAACCTGTTGTTGTTGGTAGTGGTGGTGCTATTGCTGTTCAATATTATTCAATGAGTATTTTTCTTTGCAATTCATGCGAACTAAATATTATACATATCTTTTGACAATTGAATGCATATAACGATAGTCTTATTTTTATTCCCATTCTTTTCTTGTGAACTACAGTAACACTGGGAGTCAATTCATACCCAAAACCAAAAACTAGTGATTTTGCGGCCTCCGAGTGAACTGAGTCTCAGATTTCAAATTCAATTCATTTTAGTCAAGTCTTGAATTGATATTTTTAGTGCAATCAAATCATACAAACTCTAATCGTAAGTAAACTAAAACTAAATTTTAAAATACATTTGATTTTGATATTGAAATTCATGTGAGAAAAGAGTGAGTCCTCCGGGTTTCAGGTCTTTTAAAAAGCTAATAAAAAGAGGCGATAATATCGAAAGAAGACTCACATAAGAAAAACATATATTTATGAATAGATTATACACATATTATTGAATATAAATATATCCATAAATATATCTAAAGGGCATCAGAATATGTAGTAATAAATTTGTGACAAAATATTTTTAGCGATAATTATAAGTGTTTTGATTTTAAGCGTTATATTTGTCAGCTCTCGAAAGGAGATGAGAAAAGCGTAGGTATTAGAAGAGCGCTCATACCTTGATTGCAGAGCAATCCACCCCATCCCTCATCACAAAGACAGTCCCATGGCTTGACGCAATAGCCATGCGAACAGCCGGGGTATTTGGTGCACTGGTTGCAATTATGGCCTTCCCATCCGTATCGGCAACTATTGAATCAATTGAAAGGAATATATTATATATAATTTTTGGTACTTTTATGTCATAAATATAGAGTATTTTGATTGCAATCATTCAATGAAAATATCAATTAACTGATTGGCGGCACTCACTTGCATTCGTTGGGTTGAGAGCACTCCCCATTCGTTGCATTACAACCCGATCGACAAATGGCTATAAATTTCAATAAACAAATAAATTAATGATATATTCTCTCAATAATAATGAAGGGTTTAATATGACGGACCCTTTTCGCAGTAGTTCCCGTGCCATCCCTGTAAGCAGATCTTCTCTCCATTGGGACCACAAGTGAAGTGACCATATTTATCGTCCCGAGGCTTACATAGCGAACCACAATAGTCTCCGAAATAGTTCTCCTGACACGTGACGCGATACCAATAGTTAAGAGTTGTCTGATTATTGTGAACACTCTTTTGCGTCCATTTGGTGTCCACTTTGAGGAATCTAGACATCGCCAGACGCGTTATCAGTGTTCGGGTCATTGTATTGGACCGTCCTATTGATTGACAACAAATAAATGGAAAAATGAATAATTGATTAGAATTTTGTTTCGGAGATAAACAACAAAAATCTCAAAAAACAAACAAATCTATCGAAAGCTGAGCACAAAAATCAGTAAAAATTTCTGATAAATATTTTGTTTGCGAAAAAAAGTACCGAAAAAAGCAAAAAATATTTTTATAATTGAAAAGAATGAATGCCTTTAAGACAGAAAATTTGTGTTACAAATGCTATGAAGACTTTTGAAGAGACGGAAAATGAAAAAAAGCAAAACTAAATGCTTGAATGAAAGCAAGAAATCTTTATCATAAGATAAGGTTATGACCAGACTATCAATTATAATGACTGTCCCTTAAAGAAAGTTAAAATCAAATAAAATACAGTAGTTTTGGAATTCGTGAAAACCAGAGGATCGGAATGACATAAAAAGTTAGATAATTCCCCGAAATTTCAGACATTTTGTATAATACTGTGATTATATAATTGTGAGTCTAATAGGAATCCAAAAGTCGTCGAAAGACTTCTTGGAAAAGGACGTGAAATAATGGAAAAATTAATGCCTACACAATCTGGTGAAGGGCTCAATCCTGATGTTTGTTGAGGAACTACGGTTGGCCACCTTACCAGTGGCTCATACCAGTGCTCTTTGGCAACAGTGTTCTCGATTTGTTTCAGATTCTCTCACAGAAAATAATTTGTGTCTAAAATTGTTGCCTTTATTTCTCACATACAGACGACAGACAACTACTTGACTGAAGACATTTTCTCTCAGATTTTGATTCTGAGTTAAAACAGAAAAATAGTGTTTTTCACAGCAAACAAAAAATTATAACTAATTATAAGATTTTTCGATATAACTCTAATTTAACAGAAGAGTGAGAAGAAGAAAGAAGAATAAAAATTAAGACAAAAAATTAAATACATTTTAAACATTAAAAACATTTTATACATCCTTTTTCGAGTTGAATGTCGAAAGGAATTCCTTTGAAAAATCATAAAAACTTTTTCTTCAGATTATATATGAAAAAAGGTTTACGTTTAAGTGGTTTA
Organism: Minunthozetes semirufus; assembly: GCA_034699985.1. Lineage (NCBI taxonomy): Eukaryota > Metazoa > Arthropoda > Arachnida > Sarcoptiformes > Punctoribatidae > Minunthozetes > Minunthozetes semirufus. Next base: position 3,047 of record JAQIXD010000927.1, on the reverse strand, counting down.
AGAATTATTTCGATAACTAATAAAATCGAAACGAAATGAATAACAAACAAAAAGGTAAAAAAGAGTCTCAAAAATCGATTTATAATTCCGAACCGAATCGAGTGTAGAGAAAGAGATAAGAAATAAAGTAAAAGAATATTTGAAACGAGAGATTCATTATATTAATTACTCGCTTATCTGTGAGAGACTCGGCTTTTATTATTATGTTTCGCTTCAATGATTGAAAACGCATTAATGGCTTTTAAACACAAAATTTCTCTCTTTTTCTCCCTATCATTGGCTTTGAACTGATGTCAATGTCGATGAAAAAATCAAATCTCTGTTCAATCAAATCCTATATAAAGGGTCGGAACTTTTCGGGTGTGCAGTTGTGCTTATGCCTATGCCGATGTATATACCTGTGTGCCTGTGCTTGTGCTTATGCAAGGGCACATAAGGCGATCGTCTTCTGTCTCAATAAAAATAAATTATCGACGAAATCAGATCCTGAATAACAACATTTCTCAATCTCTATCTCTCTTTTTTCAATAGTCCAGAGAAAAAGTATTTTAATTTTTTCTTTCAAATTCATTGGAATGTAATTCAGTTTCCGACAGAAGAAAAATGTTGAGGAATTCCACTTTTAATTATGAGAAACATTTAAATATTTGTAAAATGAATAAACTTTTAATGGAATCCAAGAGAACAGATATCACCACTTATTTGAATATTTAACGAATAATTTGTATAAGAATTCAAATAATTATTTAATAAATAATAACTAAAATTTCGCTCAAACTATAAAAGAGAGTAAAGACCAACCAATGTATCAAAAAATAGAGTAAAACTATTTTTCGTTGTCTTAAAAGTTCTTCTAATTGGAGAAAAGGAGGTTAAATGGCCTGAAGACAGTGCGAGAGAGAGAGAGGGAGAGAGAGAGAGAGAGAGAGAGAGAGAGAGAGAGAGAGAGACGACTATAATGTTCACAACCACTCAGGAGACGGTAATTTCGGAATCACTGAAATGTGAATTTAGTTTTCATTATGTAATAACAATTGCTTTCTCTGTGACTATATTTTCGCTACTTTTAGTGTTTTAAGTAATACTCAGTTCTTTCAATAGAAAGAAAGAGAGGTAGAGATGAGATGTAATGTAAAAATATTCTGTTCTAAAACCAATTGAATGGTAATTGTTTGCAATCATTTGAGATTTCAGTTGACTTTAAAATATCAAAATTTTATGATTTCTTTTAGAATTATTGCATCGAATATAACGTTATATAATAAAATACATTCGCTTTAAAAATACATTACAATAGATGTTAGTGAGAGAGCGTTGAAGAGAGCTCAGTAGTGCCCGGGGGAAGGGGGAGCAAAAGGTGTTCGCGTGGTGGACACTAAGAAAGTCCGAATCGTGGGAATGAATAGGCTTTTCTCCAGTAGAAAACATGCCGACCATTGAGAGCATACAACAACTTCTTTGCATTGATTTGACTCAAATCATATGAGTTACGACTCAACTGACAATCAATAAGTACTGTGTCTTACAGTTGGGGCGTCGGTAACACTATTTCAATGCCTTAACTTTGAAAATATTAATAAATTATAAGTTGAGAGCTATAGTCAGTGCTATAAAACTTATTTTTCATTCAAATAATTTATTTAAATTTTATCCAATTTTTAATTTTTGGCAAATATATCACTATTAATATCAATATCAATATCTTACTCAATTCTCAAATAAAAAAATAATATGTCATTTTGTTCATGAGTTATGAGCAATGATTTCAATTAAAATACTTTTCTCAGTTAAATATGAGGAATAAATCACAAAATGTTTTGAAATAAGCTCTGATTTAAACCATTTTAATGGATGAAAGTCCTGACAACTGAAAGTGAGACACATTTCGATTCAAATGATTGCGATTCAAATGATCTCTAAAGACCTGAAATCAGGTCAAGAACTAATAGATCGATAAATAAAGACATTATTATAACAAATGACACCTTTTCTGGAATTTCAATAAAACTTTTGTCAAAATGAATAAAGTATTTAATCGATTAAGTTTGGAGAGGAATAAGAAATATATTGATATTTAAATCAATTTTATTAAAATTAAATGATTATAGTTTTCGATGAAATATTAAAAATTTAAATTCAATGTTAACTGTAGTTTAAAAATGGGTAAAGTCGTGGTATATTATCGCTTAATAATAAATGGTCATGCAATAAATGCAACAAAAATAAATTGCCAATAGGTTTGGGTGATATAACTCAATACATATTAACCTAATTTCCAAAAACGTTGAAAAACTAAATCATATAAAATGATTATTTCGTGATTTTAAGCGAATAATTGAATTTAAAAGGGGTTTAAAAGGAGTTCTCATTAATTAAAACCGAAAGATAGTAAACAATTGATTAATAAAATGATAAGACATTCGCCGAAAACCTGATGTCTGGAGAGAATTGAAATTAAAATAATTTATTATTAGAAAAGACTTCAAAAGAGTATAAAATTAAAGTTTAATGAAAACGTTTCATATTTTAATTAAACGCTTATTAAATAGTTTGCAGTTTTTGTTGGTTTAAACTAATAATAATAATGATTGTGAGAGACAAGAGTTTGGCCCAAATCTAGATGTCCTCAAACATTGAATAAATTAAAGATGAATAGCGAGAGAAGAAGACAGCAATTGATTTGATTTTTAAACAAAGTTTACCGAAAAAACAGTTTACACAGAATCAGAAGTGAGGAGCGACTAAGACAACCAGAAACCAGGGGTATGGCCTGATTTGCTACTGCCAGCTGGTGTTCTTAGGGATGGCCACTAAGAAGTTTAGAGCCTTAAGGTATAGCGAGTGAGTCAGACCGTTCTCACGTTAGTCTTTCACCTGTTTCGGCACGCGATGGCTAATGGCATAGACGTCACAACGAACTGAGTACCAGAGCTCAGAACTCAACGACCCAGTCGTGGGAAAACGTGGGAACAGAAGCACAACACTTATTCTTTTTACTTAAACTTTTCTCTCTATAAAACCAATGAATGCCTCAAAAATCCTTACAG
>JAQIXD010000926.1:0-19248 GCA_034699985.1 Minunthozetes semirufus | reverse complement strand
AGAGAGAGAGTGAGAGAGAGAGAGAGAGAGAGAGAGAGAGAGAGATTTAATGAATTATTTGGACTAATTTTTGCGTAATGTATTTTTTAGACTAATGTGAAGTCTATTAAAATTGATGACAAAATTCATTTAATTTGAACAAAAAGCTGTATATTTAGTGAAACTATTGCAATGTTTCTAATGTTTCTCTCATTTTTCGGTATGTTTTTTATGATTAATGTTTTACATCACTTTATATTTTGCTGATAAATGCAATTAGAAATGTGTTATATATTAACTAATGTTTCAAATGTATGAATCGCAGAATTCAATCATAATCTAATGAAAATCTATGTCATAACTCATTGTATGACAATTCAATCGCTCATCATTAGCTACCTTTCCATTACTAATATCTATAGTGTTTTAAATTAAGTTTACTTTACTCTTATCGATCGCTAATGTCTTGTAATGTGCTTTCAATTCAATTAATAATGAATTCTTACTTCAATTCATAATTTGTTTAAATGTTAATCAACTTTAACTCTGTTTCTGAGTCGAAACCATAAATGAGTTCATCTATTCTTAAGAGATTACATTTGGTATTAAATACTAATAATGTATTTCCTATTAATATTTGATTGAGTTTTTCGCTAAATTCGGAAAATTCTTAGAAAATTCTTCTGAAAGACATAGAATTTATTTATAATTTAAAGTACAGCACTTCTAGTACTTCATATCTAAAATAAATATATCATAGATTATGATTGATATGTTGTTTATATATTTTTTCGCGTCAATTGATTATAACTCAATCTGTTTTGAGCCCAAACAGAGAGAATCGAGTTCTTATTTCTGGCGATTCTGTCATTCAATTTATTGGTCGACTCTTTAGTTAACTATATTTAGTGAAGTCATCAGAAAAAACTTTTTGAAAGAATCGATTACAAGAATTTCATAATATATTAATATTGACTCTATTGAAGGCATACTATAGAAAGATATTATAGATTGAAATATTGATTGATGATATTTAGGCACTTCACAAAGAGTGTATGCCAACTATTTCAGGCCAGAACTCATATCAGACACTTTGATTGTTTTGATTTCAAGTGAGGCCTTACTCTCAATAGAAGCCAATTCTTGAAGTGATTAAACTTCAATGCATTTTATGCTAAACTTAATGTATTAATGTATTCGCTTCAAGTCTTCCTTAAATCTAATAATTTTCTCAAATTCCTCTCCAGACTTGTCTGCTTTAGGGAGAGACAGAAAGGGAGAGGTAGGGAGTGTGGGGAGAGAGAGACTGGTTTTCATTAACGTTGAATTGGTAGTGATTGCACCGAAAGGTTATAAAGTCTTTTAATATCCTTACAAATCGTAATCGATTTTCAATACAGTGCTCAAAGTTGTTGTCTCCCCTTCCTATCCCATATTCCAGTGGTTGTGCTCTCAAAATATAATTTGTATGAGTGGCAGAAAAAGCAGAGAAATAAAGGGATGCCTTAAAAATAATAAGTGAGCGATAGTGAAGTCATTTAAATAATGTTTTGCCAAAAAATTTATTACAAGACTTAGACTCAGAATAAAAACCATAAATTAAAACCGAAGGCAATGTTTTGCTCAAAAAATCATTAGAGAGAAAACGGAAAACAAATTTTTTGACAAACTTTAGTCTCGAAGCGAATTCCTCCACAAAAATATGATCTTTAATATAGGAGTAGTGTTGGGAATGACTATTAGTTGTATTGTTTTTATCTCATTTTTTGCAATAATGCGATTGAATACTGAAGAATGCGTTCATTCACCTGAAAATACGATCAAAAGCTCGCAGGTCTTCAGCCAACCATATAGACTGAATTGACACCAATAATAGAAGCGTTCCCGAGGATGGCTTTGCTATCGGCTCAGTTAAGATGAATTACACTTCATGGCTGAGATTATATTCAATCAATGTCAGCGCATCACCACATCTGATGCCTGTGCTGTTGGACTATTGGACTCCCATTTATATGTCTTATATATTGTTGACGACAATCACCACTCAATTTATAAGTGACCGCATATATGGACTAAACGTTCAAATCGTTTGATATTTTCTTTATATTCAGTAAAGGATTTGTTGTCTTTTAAGAAAAACAATACAATGTCTGACCTCTTCGACAAATTATGGGATTAAACTGAGCTTTGAAAATAAATTTGCTTTAAAATACCATTTTGTTTGACATCTGTTTACTCACTGTTTTCATAAATTCTGGCCTTTAGTCTGAGGAACATCTTATCCGCTGTTTGTTTAAAACATAAGAAGACATAAGAAACGGTTTTTTTTGTTTTTAACACTTCTTAATGTGGAGTAAAAAAGAAAATATTGGTTCGGATTATAAGTTATAGTTAGAGTGGATTACATTAATGGCAGGATTGGCAGCAGAGGTGCCAAACAATGAGGACCTGTACTCAAAACAATAGTTTATTTGAGCGGCAAATGAAAAAAATGAGAAATTATTGATATATAAGAGAGAAGTACCTCCAGCCTCATCTCAGACTACCAGAGCTACGGAAATAATATTGTGGCACAGCTTTGGCTCAAGTGATGCCAAACAGAGCGGCTTCAGGCCCTTCACAGATAAGCCTCAAAGCTTTGTCGCCTCACAAACAGTGCATTACTTTCACTGATGTGCTGTAATTCCCGTATTTCTATGTATCGTATGTGAGATATAAGTGGCGTACGATTCAGTTTAAGATCAGTATTGACTCCATCGCCAGATATAATATGTAACTCATGTCTACATTATTGCGAATTCCCGTCAAACTTAGGAGGAGTTGTAGACCCAACCAATACAATGAGTCAGGGGTTCGACACCAATGCATCGATTGCTTATTCATCCGTTAAAACATAGATTGGATGAGAGATAAAACTGAAAAACTATTTTATAGCCGAATCTTCTTCCTGAGAGCGTCCAACATATGCTCCGATTCCCTCAAATTATAACTTTTGGCATAAATTTGCGTTTCATATGATTTGCTTATTTAGAGTTTTGAGTCCTCTTCAGTCCTGAAACGATCATTACATCACTGTTTGTTATATCAAACAAATTGTTAGTCTCAGTAAAAAACTTTTCTCGTATCGATGCATATCATTAAAACTATTTCAATGAATAGTAGACTAGAAAGTAGTGATAATTCCAGAGTCGATGCCTTCAATTACCGGTTGAGTCGCACAGCTTTGATCAGTGAAACACATAATTTTTCGTATATTCTAGCAATTCGTGATATTTCTAATGATTTCTCAGAATATGTTTTCTTTTTAAAAATGAATATCAATTCACACCATAGCTGTTATGTAGGGACGAGTCGTGCGGTTCTCTAACATATGATGTGCTATACTTTCATATAATGATTATATGGAAAAACAGTGAATAGAATATGAGCTCTGAATGAGATATAATGGAAACAGAAGTTGTGGTAAAAGAAAATTAGATAATGACGTGAGGAATGACGAGGAATATAATACTAAATTAGAAATACATTCTATCATATTATACAAGTTGTGACATATAATTAATGAATGGACTGACCGGTAAAAGACATATTTTGATTTATGGTCGGCTCCCAACACCCGAATCCAATTTCACTTTTATTCAATTTGTGGTCACGACTTCACTAATTATTTATTATTACTTTTCTCTCTCATTCTGTTCGTCAAATATTTTACACAACCATTAGTTTTACATTAATTATTAATAATAGAGATTATAATCATTTTGTTCGTTAAGTTTTAAAATAATGTTATTTTGATTAGTTTTGATGTCTTAATTCCCAATATAACTACATATAGTTAGCAAGATCATTCCTATCAACAACATTTATTTTAATTTGGGTGATTTATTTGAATAAAGTTTAGGTAATTTAAAATAGAAATTTAAAAATAGTTGATTTGTCTTTTTCTTAGCCATCAATCAACTCAAGTATCTAAAGGGTGAGTAAAACTTATTGATGACTACCGATTGCTATTCAATGAATGTTGTAATGAAGTTTGATTGTGCCCATTGAGTGGTGCGCCAATTGGTGTGCTCAACCAATTTAAACTTATTCGCTCCAAATAATAGTTGGTTGGAGTGATTAGTCCTCTGATACTCACATAAAAAATTTGATTAATTTTGTGTCGTTTTTTGCGTTTATTCCCCAAAACAAACTCAACTCTCATTATTGGGTCAAAAATAATGACAAATTCAAAGTTATTTATGTCTTACTCTCTCACTATAACTGATTGCAGGCGAGAATCACAGACAAACTAATGGTGGTATGTTTGGCCCAAAACAACACTCATCCGATTAAAGCCATCTGACAAAGAGTCAAAGGAGTGGGTCATTAAATAATTGCTCAAAACTTATCTATGATAGCGATTAAGTGATTCCACACATTATCTGACACAATATCTAATACTAAACGATAAGTCGTTGCCATCAGTCAAAGAGGGGAAACACAATTTAACATAAAAAGCCTGATTCACAGCAACCGTCCATCAGATACCACTACACAACTCTGGCGGACAGATATGATAAATAGCTATCAGTTATCTGATTGATGTTTGCCATTCAGTGTTGATATGCAAGAGATATGGCGACGACTTTTTACAGTTACTCTAAAGTCATGACATGATTAACAATGAGTGGGGACTGGAATAAGAGGTTACGCATAACTTTACATAAACAGAATACCCTAATAATGAAACATAGAATCAGTAATAATCTTCTGGTGCTCTGTCAGTGCTCTACCAGTTCTTGAGTGAGAGCTAACTCTAAGCTTTGAGGACCTGATTTAGTTATGCACTTAAAGTGAGGCTTAGTTGAGATAAAATCGATTCATTTGAATACAGTTTTAGTCGATTAGAGCAGAGTTTTGAATGGCTTTGAATGGCATTCGAGTCCATCAAATGGGAAACTAATTTCTGAACAGACATACAGACAAACATACGAATAGACTCTGAGATTAACAGAATAAAGGAATCACTTGATCTCATGTGGATATTCATGTGATGTAAGCACCAGTTCTGGCATTCAGTCTGTGCTCTATTTTGTCAGAAATACACTTTCAGTACTAAATTAATCCAGAATTCGATGGAAATTAGTTTCCATTTGAATGATAACGTCATCGAGAGTATCGATCCTTTTATATTTGTGTCCGACACTCAAAATATCAAAACTCTATAATTATATGATTGAATCACTTGAGATGCTTTTGAATTTAAAAGTATCATCAGTATCATTATCGACCATTCCTGGTTCACTTAACTTTGGAAAGTATAAAATGATTTGTATTGTTGTCATGACTTCCACACATCCCTTTAGTTTTTGATTAGTATTTAGGACTCAAACTAATCTTGATATTAACTCTACGATTAGGAAATAACTTTTTTCATTATCGGATTAACTTTAGGAATGACCAAATTAAGAGTTTTATTTGATAACATTGATAACAAATTGTAAGCTCAAGATATTTGGCGGAATATTTTTAATTTTAAAAATTGTTGCCATTAATTGAATTTGAAATTATTTCCAATTAAAGTCATTTCAATTTATATTTGGTTGAGTTCCTGGTTATTCACAGCAATAGATTCAATTGTTTGAGTAATTGTTTAATTAAATAATAAAAAGTAAAGTAAAGTAAATTGCTAACATTAATGGGATTACTTGGATCAAAACGATGGCATTTATCTCTTTTGATTAATCTATGTCTAATCAAAAATAAGTTTTATTGAGAGACCTATTATTTTCAGTTGAAATCAATTGTGAAAAATAGATGAAAATTTTGTGATCTTTCAAAAGCAAACTCTCATTGGATTTATTGGTTGTGTTTATTGACTCTCATCTCTGGTATACCTGTTTTGAGTGTCATTTTGAGCCCAATTTAGAAGAGAACCGGCGTTTTGTGAATACAAATAAATGGGAAAATATTTTCAACTGAAGTGGTATTGAGTTTTGAGTCGTCTGACGATCAGAAGACATACTCTCGAGTCTCGACTAATGTTTAACTTTTATGGCACTCAATATTAGAAGCGATGAAAAACAAGTTTAATTTAAACCAAGAGCTTAACAGAAGTGAATTTTTCTAAACACTTCCAAACCGTTATCTACTCTTCAATGCCATTATGTCTTCGATAAATTCAATATTATTTTTATCTCTTCTTTGAAATTCTTTTTTCTTTCGCCGAAATTCATTTGAAATCTTTTTCTTTGAAATCTTTTCGGTTAATAAACATTTAATTCAATTATTTACCGGAAGTTCAAAAGTTTTCCAGAGTCTAATCAAATAATAGGATCTTAGAAAAAGTTTTGAATTTAAAAAAACTTTTACTTTTTTAGTAAAAATTTAAAAAACTTTTTTAAGAGATTTATTCGGCACTAATAATATGTTTTTGTTTGTTCTGTGCTATTCTGTACTTACATTTTGGCCTATTTATGGGTAAAATAGTAGTTTTGTGTTTTGTGTATTGGAATGTCTTTTGAAATAATGAGCCCTAACTGTAAAACTAGTGCAGAATAATATAATGTCTGAACAGCACTAGTAGTGGCACTACATTAGCATAAATCAAGTCTCCAACAAAACTCTTGTATTTCCATAAATCACAAATCATTTCATTTGTTCGCCGCTTTTCTTGGGATCTCTTTTAGAAAAATAGTATTATTTGACATAATATTCGTAATACGACTACAAAAATGCATTCTTTAGTCAACTTTATCACACTTTTAGCCCAAAGCAAAGCCCTATTTATTATTCTTCTTATTTAAAAATAGGAGAATATTCTGTGAATGTAATAATAGTACAGTAGAGTAGTATGAATACAATAATGGAATTTATTACTGAATTTCTATTTACATTATATTCTCAACATTTAAATCTTCAGTTAATATTGAATTCAATTTACAGCTTATTTCTCCGCTGTATTTGATTCAAATTTCTTCCGTTCGTTTGTCATTCAATTTGTTAGAAAAAATTTTATTATTATTAATATAAAGAATATTCAAACAAAATATTCTTAGAGATAAGTCTCAGGATTTATATGTTTGAAAAATATTGGGTTTAATTCAAAAAATTTTCATTAAAAAGGAATCTCATCTTTTGACTGATTTAAAAGGGATCAATTATAAAAAGTATCATGCATATGCACATAACAACGAGCCCTGTTGTTTATTTATCATATTTTCAATTTATCATTTAACTAATACCAAGGAATGACAGCTTAAGTTTTGGCTCAATTTTCAAACTCATATACACTTCAAAAATTTCATATTTTATTTACTTTTTAAAGTATTTATGTATTCCTCAAAAATGTATTCCACTCCTGAAGTCCTCTTTGAATGCAAAAGAGGCAGCGCTTCACTCACTCTTTAAAATTGGTTGCTCTAACACAGCCGTCTATTTTGTCAACTGTGCTCTGTCTGTGTCTGGCTGTGCTCTGGTTTATATTTAATTATTTATTCATGTCATGTTTTACTATACAGAATATGTGTTATTCTCTAACATAGCATCGGTTGCCTCTCCATCAGAGCCACAGTTGTTAGCAATGACTTGATTTCTTGAGCAAAACTAAACACTCGAGTCTCGACAATATGTATTGAAAATAGCAGTTCTGGTCCATTATGTCTATAAAATGACTTTTCGCTAATAAGATTCAATTACATGAAAAGATCGCTTTATTTCCAATTTTCTATAGCTTTCAACACATGATTTATTATTGTCTTCTTTTTGCAACCAATTAATGGAAACCCCATTTCACACATTCCTTTCATATGATTGCGAAAAACTAACAAAAGATTAGTTCAAAAGCTTTGGATTATTTTTTCTTCTCATCTCAAATACATTGGGATTGAGAGGGAAGTCATCAGTAAATATATTCGAGAATTTCATTGCTTTTCTCAATAAAAACTACTTTCTGTGCCTTCAATTGATTGCATTTATTTTTATATCAATTTTATTCATTTCAATAGTGTTTTGGTCTTTTATATGAATTCTTTCATCAGTTCGTTACTAAAACTTTTCTTTTTCTATTGAGAGTTGATTTTTATTCAAAATAATTCGTTTGAATTTTCGATTCTCTGGAACAGACTCTGAATATTTGAGTCAATCTTCTTCTTCTTATTCTTAGATAAAAGACTATAAGATTTGGTTCATCTGTTGTTGGCTTCTATTCTGTTATAATTGTGGACTCATTCCGTGCATTGTTGGTCTCAGGAGAGGGAGTACTGACTGATTAATGTTAGTTCTCATTCACAAAACTTCAATATCTTTGGTTCGGCAAAACTCCGGAATTATTTATGAAGTCAAAGGAATTTGGACTCAAATAAAGAAAATGATTGGCATTCGAACCAATTCTCTGAGGATTATAATAAAGTGTTGCACAAACTCTTTGAGTCTTTCCCCTAAGTTCTTGCTTTTGTATTCCTAACTCACATTTGATAGGAATACAGATAAATGCATAACAAACGACTCATACCTTACTTATACTTTTGTTTTATTAACAATTTTTTGTCTGCATTTCTTCCAGACATCGCTTTTCCTACAGATATTTTTCATCTCACATGTGTTGCGAAGGATGTGCTCTCGTTTTGTATCCAAATATCCCTGAAATGACAGATATTGTGATTATATCTGAAAGCATTCTCTCAAAGAAATAAAGAAATTTTATGGCATTCCTTTCTATTCAAGTTTTTGCCTCTTCTTCTTCACTGCAATTTGGATCAAATATTGATTTTGTGTTTATGAGTTTTTCTTTTAATTTCAACGAAACAGAAATGAGTTTACAGAAGAAGATAACAGACAGCCATTGATTGCTAATCGACTATTGCTTGATAACTATTTGTTAGTTTAACCTTTGATTTTTGTAGATAATTAGCATAACATTTATCCAACAATTTTTGTCAATCAATTATAAAGACAATTTATTTTGAGACATCATTTTTCACTTTTAATTCGTGTTTATTTAATATTATTTTAAGTTAAGCCCGACTTTTAGCTCATGTAATCAGTTTTTTAAAGCAGTGATGCGACAGCAATGAATTCCAAGTTAATTTGGTTCTCTGAGCTTGTTCTAATTAATTAAACTATCTAGAAAATTTATCAAATCATTCTGATGCAACAGTAAAACAAAACTCACTTTTTTGTTAGAAGCTTGGTATAAACTTGCTAATTTTTAAAAGTATCGGTTTTCCTATCCCTCGAGAATTTGTTATTTTAAAGTTTGAAGACACTGAGCATCCCTGTGATCAAGAATTTTCAGACTAAACAAATTATTTTGAATTTGCAAACAAATTGTGATTGACATTTGCTGGGACTGCTTGTTAGGAATTTTTCAACCTTTCTTTAAACATGTTTTCACTCGAATTGAATTCAAAACAAAACTTTTGAATTAAAAACATTTCAATTAAATAGGAATTCATTTCAGTGGTCATTAAAAATATGATTTGCTCTTAATTATAGCCTTAAATTCGGTGATAAACATATTTAAATAAATATTTAATTAGATAATCATTTTTATCAAGTATATTTTTATTATTTATGGCTGACATCCATGAAATTCGGCGAACATTTAGCACATAATATGGTTTATGTTTAAAATCTATGATATGAGACATGAATTTCATAATAACAAAGTTTGAAGAAAAAATAGTTATAATAATTATAATTAAAATTTGACTCAAAAATCATTGTTTATTATTATTATGGTTCACATCCTTAACATATATGACATTCTCCAGAATCTCTGTTTAATAGTTGTTATGTTATTCTTGAAGTAAATCATATAATTGTAATAAAAATAATATTTTCGTTGAATAACAACATTTGGTTTGAGCTGTAATTCTATTGCGTGACTAAACAAATAAGTTTTATTCCCAAACATTAAGATATAGTTTTATGTCAACAAAATTCTTGGATCCAATGAACCAATTCTTTAGGAGCACTCGAATTGATTTATTTATAATAATATATAACGGATTCTCTCATTAAATAATTGACATAATTTTATTTTGAAGTAATGCTATTCTAAGCCATTCCTTTAACTTTGTTTCAAACCGTTGCCCCGAAAAGTACTTTCCACCGAAATGACAACAAAATATCATTATTTATATTTTCTATCAAATTTCTATTCAGTTTTTTCTTCACGAATATTATTAAAATAGTTTGTCTTTATCGGCAATATTTCATTCGGAGTCATTCCATTAGTCAAACAAATTGTTTGAAAAATAAATCAAAACTTTCATTCCGTTTCTCAATTGAATTACTTATTCAGAAACTTATTTCAATTTTTTTTCAAAAGAGAGAGAAATGCGAATTAATTTGTTTGAAAAACAGTTGACTATAAGCTGTCAAATGAGTTGATCGCAAATGAATGGCAAATAATAGGAGAACTCATTATCAGTGAGCAGTAAATTTCCTGGAAAACCCTATTGGGAGTCATCCCAACAGTTTAGGGCCAAACTTTGGTATCCCAGAAGTGCGCGTCGAAGACGTCTTCATTAAGCATTAGATGTGTTAAACACTTCTTTCAACTTAAGATTGAATCAAAGAAAACATTACGTGTTTTCAGAGGACAGAGAGTGAGGACACAAATTGTAAATATTCCTATCAGTTGACAACTAATGACTTCACTTCTGTTGACTCCAGACATCAAAGGAAGGCTTTCCAAGAAGAGGTCTTCTCTTAGTTTTTTATTTATTTGAATAAATTATATTTTTAGTGATCAGTGATAAGAAACATCTCATAAGTTATGTAAAGAACATTATGAGTCGTATCTCTATTTTTTCAAACATTTTCTGAATTACTTTTTTTATGATTAGTTTCAGAATATATGTATCGCTGTTAGGGATTAGTGAATATTCAATTTTTAGCTCAGAATAGCTCAGAATATGACTTTTTCTCTATAAATTTTGTTGGCTTTAAAGTCAAAGTTTATAATAAGTCTGTATTTGCGTCCATTGACTTCAAGCAAGTGTTGGTTGGCATCGATTTTATGTATTGAAACATTGTGTGCCGTTATATACCATATATGCATGTGTTCCCTGAGCAGAGCGGTGCTGATGCAGAGCACTGCCATCACTAAATCACTTGGCCCTCAGCTATGATAAGGGAGTCCTCACTCTTATCAACAATATTTTAGTAACGGTTCAGTTCTGTTGGCTTTGAATCAAGGATTTGGATATTGATTAGAAAATTAATGATTAGAGGATATGACAAATTAAATGTTGTTATTATAACGCATATAACGGTTCAAATCACTTATAGTTCGCCAATAAATAATAAAACACTAAATATTTGTCTCAAACTATCATTTATTATACGAGAATAACGGCTAAAACAAATTCAATGAAAACGTATTCTTCGGAAAAACTATAATTAATTTAGTTATCCATTAAAAATGCTTTTAATATTTTAGACTAATTTATGATCCGCTCTAAACAAAGTCAGTGCCGACAAAAATAGATGACTGAATCAAATATTTAGTCTCAAATGTTTTAAATACTAAATTTAATTTTCAAATAATTTAATGACTGTTCACTCGGTTAAGGCATAGTCTGATTAAAGCCATGAATTTCAGGGATTCTTCAGCTCAGGAGACAAAAGTATTTGTGAATTGCATTACAATATAAAACTCATTGAAGAGTAGAATGAATGCCATATAATGTTATGCCATTCCATAGCCAGCACTGGTAATGCAGTGCCGTTTAGTGATGGTATTGAGCTGCTGATTGAATGTCTGCGTCAGTCCATCGGATGCAGTATATCCAAGAAGTAATAAATCCGTTTTATTGACCGAAACCATTGTTGGCTTTTCTCTGAATATCTGACGCTTTCTTATTCAGAGCTAAGATCGCCGTAAATCTTATATCTATGAAAACCTAAAGTCATTTCATCCGACAAGCGGTCTGTGCAGCTGTTCCTCACTATTTCCGTAGTGGCGATGGCGGCAGTACTTTATGTTTAGTAAACTCTTCTCTCTGTAAACATTAGCCAATAAAAGCAAATGCGAGTCGTAAGTAACGAAACCACACTTTCCTCCCATATATTTTTGAGATATTTGGTGATCAAAACGACAATAAATTTCAATTTGAAGCCAATATTCTGAAAATATTTTTCGTATTTCGACACAAAACCCCACATTCTTTGCATAAATACTTCTTCTCTATCACTGGTCTCAAGACTCAGACAAAAGACGTCATCCGAGTTGTCTTTTTGTGTATATTTTATGTTCTTTATATGCAATGAATTGTAGCAATGATTCAGTATTCTGTAGATTTTATTTGAATTTTATGCCAAATTGAGTCCTTTCTATTCTTTATCAAGTGTTGTATCAGGAATAGATCTCATGGTCTATTCATTGACAATTCTACAGACAATTCAATGGTTACAAAACTAAATGAAATTAAGTGAAAAGCACTCACATCTCTCATTGCGATTAAAAGTAGTATTTATTCGTCTCTTATTATAATATTAAACAGAAATGAAATGTTTGCGAAACTAATAACATATCTCTAATAAGTTTGGAGACATATATAATAAAAATTCGATATAAAATGGATCCGAAAATCTATAGAATATTTTATGGAAAGGCATTCAATTTCAGTCTATATTTATTCCATTCCTTTCACTATTTATTCGCATATATTTTCAGAACCAATTTATCTGAAATTTTTTTGCTGTTTTTTCGCCTCTAAATAGCTATCATTCAAACTATATTTTACACAAAACCCATGTCTTGAGTAGTTTTTCTTCCTAAACACGAATATCAATAAAGTATTGATTGTTTGCATAAAAATAAAAATTATAACTTTTTATATCTCTTAACATAAGTCCTCTTTTCATGAATTCAGTTCTAAGTATTTGAATAATAGGTATCTTCAGTTCAATTATAGCAAAGGACTGAATATTGATTGGAAAATAAGCAAAATTCGTTAAGAGTTCTTTGTGTGACATGTTTTCTATTGAGCCTTTAATTCAAGGAATGGTAAGCACTGCCTGTGAGACACACAGACAACACAAGTAGAGGCTTAGAATAGAATTTTATTTTATTAGACATTTATTTGTGTCTCTCCTTCTCATTGAAAAAAAAGTAGAAAAGAGGCAAAAAAATATCGAATCACACAATCTTTGAGACAAATAACAGAAAGCAGAGGAATGTTATACTCATTGCTGTGTTTCCATTGCATTACTGTTTCATTTCAATTTGAGTTGAGATAATACTCTATTGTTGCCTATCTAGTAGTCCCTACCATATCATACGATGTCATACGAATTGAATATTTTCCTACCCGTTTAGTTCAGTTCAGATCAGTTTAGTTGCCTTCGGTTTGTTTGTCATATTTAATGTCTTTCGTAGCGTTTTGTTTAATACAATTATTTCTGCATCGAATGCATACATAAAGGCTCAGCATTTCATTTGAATCCAGGGATGTGCACTCAATGAGCACATCTATTGTAGGCTAACTGACAACCTATAGGATAGCCCTCATGAATATCGAGATGTTTGCATATCTCCGTCAGTTTAGCCACAATTCAATTGTTTTTTGTTGCGATAGAACTCCCCTTCTATTCAAACAAACGTTTTAAAGACAAAATCAAACTTAACTTTGAAGAGAATATTCAGAATATTCTTTGGATTCCAATCGAAAGTTACAAATATTTGTGAAATAAATTGATTGAAAAGTAATTAAATTTTATTTTACAAAAACTTCATTCAATAAACTCAGAGAACAAAAACAATCAATAATTATATATAATTAATAAATTGTCGTTAAATTATTTGCATAGAAAAAGAATAATTTTAATTAATTATAATTAATAGCAATTAAATTAATTGTAATAATTATGGTCTTAATTGTTGGCCTTCTTTTTGATGTTGTTTTTTGACAAATTGATTGATGTTATGGTGAAATCAAAGCCACATTTGGGATACAGAAACACCAGAAAAACATTACAATTATTGTCATAATGTGTGGCATATAATCATTGAATGCATTGAGTGTTCAAATCAATCGATAAGAGAGTTTAATTAAAATTATAATTAAATAATAAGTAAAGCATTTTTTGTTTTAATTTTTTGGTGCAAATGAGCGGTTCTTTTCAATAGAAAAGTATATATTATATCAACATTTTTGTCAAATCATTGTAATTATAATCGAATATACATTTATTATAACATAATATTAGTATTTAAGCTCTTGAGTGCACATCATATGAGTGCTCAATTGTTTTTAGTTGTTTTATATAACGAAACTGCGTTCAGCTCTGGATCTGATTCAATACATTTAAACGAATATTGAATATAACTTTAATTTTCTGAATGTTTGCTGTATTTCGAGGGAACCGGTAGTTTATGGCTCTGATGCACGTCTCACACAATTTATTTCAGCATAACTTACGAATAATGTGTTATATTTTATACGGAATTTCTCGAGGAATGAAAATTTTCAAATCAATTTCAACCCTTTATTTAATTAAAGCTAATGAGTGATAGAAACAAAACACGAATCAAATTAATTAACTTTTCCTCAAATTAGGTATAATTTCAGAGTTGACTTCAATTTAATATAAAAAGATTATTTGTTAGAAGAATTTTGGCGATATTTTATACTATTCCCCATCATTTGAGTAATTAATTTTGAAATATCTTATGTTTTGTGAGCCCTCCCGATCCGATCCAGTCTTTAGTGTTGAGTACGAGCTTAGTATTAAAGTCACAAAATATCGGTTATACATAGTCTTTGCCTTTTCCTCCAATTTTGTTGACTTCATAAACAATATTTCATTAGAGGTTCAAAACACGCAAACTTTGATCTCAATTAAGAAGAAACGTCTTACTATCGGAGCCGACAAATGATGAAAACCTGTTGCTTGTGAGGAGTGGTAGAGTGTGTGGCAGTTCACTTGTTTTTTATTAAATGAAAAAATGCGCTTTTCTTCGGTTATTATTAGTTTTCTTATACGAAAAGTTAATTAAAGTTCATTTATATTTAATTTAAAGCACAGACAGTATGAACGAGAAGACGGTCATAATCGCCGAGAAATACAGTTTAGATTCTGCGCTCAAATTTCCGATCTCTTCATTAACTGTAAAAATAAATAATTAAATAAATTCTGAACCAAAAGAGGAGACACAAACACAAGACATGAAGAGTAGAGTTTGAGTTAATTCAGTTAAATAAATAATTATAGTTATATACTTATATACACTTTATATATACACATATATAGACGTAATTTTACAAATGTTGAGACATTTGAGAATTGAATTCAATTAAAAATTAACGAAATTCTCTGTATTTCTGTTATTATTAGTAAAGAACACGAATTAAAAGAGTAATACAAAGGGAAACGACAAACACTGGACAAACATTGGGCTTAATATTGGACAGACCTGGAAAATATTGGATCCGTTTTCTGCTTTCGTGATTGATTTCGTTGAAAAATACGAGACACTCGAAAATTGACGGTTCGTTTCCGTATTTTCTAATTAATTGTCTGTCATCTATGAAAACCGAAACACTGGCTCTATAGGCACCGTTTGCTGTCTGATTGAATTCTTTGTGGTAAATGTCAAGAGTTCTGGGATTTTTGCCGTCCTGTGCCACTCTATAGATTGTCAACTCTGGCAATGGGAACACATTATTCACTGTACACTGTAGTTCTGAAGATGAAGAAGAAGAGCCGTACTCTTCGTTATTTGAATAGGTATGGTCTGACAGAGTATCCCTGTGTTTGTGTTTACGTAGGGCTGCACTGAATTCCTTTCTGGTCACCGGTTTGTAACTGAACTCTATGTCTTTGGGAGTGGCTGTCAATGAATCACAAAATTATTAATTAAATGATTTTCTAATGATTTAGTGATCGGAAACCTACCGAAGACAGTCATTGAAGCTTCTCTTGAGTCCTGACTAAATAAAGATTGAACATGGCACGAATATCTACCACTCAAGTCGACAGTGGGTCGCAATAAATTGAGTGCTCTGTACTTATAGAAGGGGTCGTCATCTACAGTATAGTCCAAATTGATGCGACCCTTCAGTCTACTGGACGCGTGTCGAGTACCGAACTCAGCGATGAACTGATAGATAGGCTCCGGCTCTTCGTTCAGAAACCACTTGACTACTAGATTCCTATCTTGCTCTTTATCCAATGTGTAAACACAGTCCAAAACAACTGAGTCTTCTGTGCCGTTCTCCACCAGTTTGGGAATAGTCAAGGACTCTATTTTCAGTTTAGCCAATACCACCATGCTCATATCTGTCAATCATCAGAACAAATATTAGATTCAAATCTATTTAATTAATCGAAACTGAATTCTAACTAAAGTGCAGTCAATCTGAACGACAGTAATATCGAAATGAGTTTTCTGTTAATCCTTTTTGAGTGCTATGAATCGCACAGAATATCGCACAGAATAGAAATGTAATTTCGTATGACTTATATAAATATTATTTTATTTATTTTCACTCAATTTCGCTCAAATGGAGAGCCACTGGAAATCTGTTTATCATATAATTGAATTAATTTGAAACTTTTATCAGTCTTTGCCTCAAATATTTGCTTATTTATGCCCCGGTTATGCCTCGCTTATGCATTGCTTATTAATTCAGATAATTAGCTGAGAATAAGCAACAAAAATCCATAATTGAATTCTTCACTTTTCATCGATTACTCGCAAAAAATGATAATTTTCATATCTCTCCGGGGATTTTGATTTTTATATTCATTGAAAGCTTTGGAAATTCAAAACTGGGTACTAATCAGTTCTCAAAATTGTTTTTAATGCAATATCTGTGCGAAGAAAAGCTTAAAACTTCGTTAATGAACGGCTTATTTGAATATTTTTTAATTGAATATCTTTTGGGTTATAATAAGATTTACGTGAAAGAAGTGATCGCTTGAAAAGCAATCCATCACTTCTTAATTAGCTTTAATTTCTAATCGCTTATAAAAAGATATTTTAACACTGGATAAATTTGCATAATTTTAATCTTGATTGATTACAAAATCTATGAGTGAAGGACAGGATCTAATGAAGTATCAAACTTTGTTTCCGATCAAACACTTGACTCAAATTTCTAATTATTTTTGATTCGAAAGGTCTTTGTTTTCATCAATCAATTGGTGACCATTTTTAGTGGCCATTAGTCTGATGTCTGTAACAAAAAAGTTTCACTTTTTTCATGTTTTCAATCAATAATATTTGTCGGATGAGTCAAAAGCTTTACGATTGGATAAGTTTACTAATAATATAATTTAGTTAATGCTTTAATTCAGTTGAAATGCTTTATATAAAGAATATAAGGGCTGGCATTCAATCGCCAATTCAATAGATTGGAGTGAATTGAGGCCAGAGTTGAACCAAAGCTCATATCAAATAGTGCTATGAAGTGTCATTGCGGGCGCTCTGGTGTGCTCTGCCTTAGCATTAGATGCAATGTAAACAAGTCTTTCCCAAACATTATTGGCTTTTGATTGAAAAATCTATTATAAAATCGATAATAAACGCAATGTTTTGACAATAAGTTTTAGAAATTCATAAAAATCTAAATATTAGCGCAATTTCTGGGAATCTTATTATTACTATTATCTGAAGTTTCGGAATAAAAATTATTACTTCAAAAGACCATTAAATGTGAATTTGAGAAAACATTTTATCGAATCCAAACATTTTTGTCGAACAATAAATTTTATGAATTTTATCCACAATTTTTACGATTCATAAAAGAAACGTTTGGCAGACATTCCTCAGCCCTGAGTGTAAAGAATCGGAAAAAACTTATAACGGCTTTCGTTTATAATATAGATATAAAAAGTACTTAAAAATCAAAATCTTATTTACGTTTGAATTGAAATTTATGTGAAAACACATTAATATAGTAATATTGAGAGCAATATATTTAAGGAGTATAAGGAATACCTGCAACAAAACGCATTATCAATGTGTGTGCGGTTTTTCTTTCAATGTTTTCATCAGATATTTTGATTCATTCAATTGGAGAGTAATTGCAAATAGTTTTCAAATTACTTTTAGACATCAAATTGAAAACCTTTTGCTTGTATTTCATTGATTTTCTGATTTAAGGAAAAAACGTTACATTAATTCTGTTCTTCTTTGCATCGCTCACAGCATTTGAATGGCTTCTGGTTATACACAAAACGAGGCATTCCTTACACTTATTTGAAGTCTAGTCTACAAATTCTCGGCGTCTATTCAATAGACTATTTCTTAGCAGTCGTTTCCTTTTCTCTATTGGAGTGCAATAGTGTTGGACTGTTGTTATACTCAGTTATACTCAGTTATACTCAGCAGTCGATTGAGAGCTTTGATCATAAATAAAACACTTATACCTCACACACGAATCGCTCAGAAAAATCTTTGAACATAAATATGCGATCCGTTTGTACTTATTTTTGAATGCATTCAATACTCCGACACATAAATAAAGTCAATGTCGAAGTCAATGATTGCCTGTCCCTTAGATTTATTGCTAGCGTCTGACTAATGAACCTAAAGATCACTATCGCCTTAGAGTTTCAATTATGCTGTTCTCCTTATTTGACGGTCCATACGCTTTCAATCAACGATTTTATTGCAAAATTTATTGCTTTGAATTTCAATTTGAATTATTTTCGACTTCTGTTTGCTTTCAATTCAATGGAAATCATTTGTCAGATATTTTTTACTTCAAATTCAACAATAAATTGCAGACAAACAAACAAATCAATAGTTTTCTCATAAGATATTCGTATTTGCTTTCATCTAAGTTAAGAATATTGAATAACCCCAACATTTTTTTGAGCATTGCCTCAACATATTTAGTCTCACAATATTATCTTAATGTCTGTGTTTCGGTCAGATTACCCCTTTTGCATCAGCGATTACTTTCTCTTTACATATAAACAATGATGAAGGTTATTCAATGATATTCTTATGTTTATAAATAAAATTCTTGTATTAAGAAAAGGAATACAATGTAATCCGTTATTTTACATTATATATAATAAAATGATTTAATTATAATCTTGTTTGAATTAAGAGATATACTTTATTTAATATCCAAATAATAGAATGAATTGCAATTAATTGGGAAACCCTACAAAAATTCAAAGTTATCAAAACTCAGCTATTTTTAGAGAAGGTCTTTAGAAATAATTCATTAGTTGTGAGAAATAGACTCCGAAAAATTGAAAATTTCTAGCCCCTCCTCACGCCCGCCGTGAAAAAACTAAGCCCAATCACGCCCTCAA
>JAQIXD010000925.1:0-19261 GCA_034699985.1 Minunthozetes semirufus | reverse complement strand
TTCCCCTCTAAGCTGGCCAAATAATTGGCCATGGTTCACGAAACGTATTTTCATTCAAGATTCACTTTAGGGGTTAATGATATATAGATTGTAAAACTCAATATGTTTTTGTGAATAAATTCCCATTTCTTGGGGAAAATTTTGCCCAAAATTCTTAGAAAAAGCAAAAATAATGATTCAATTTATGCCACAATATATGAGAACATAACACAAATCGTATTTCGAAATAATAGACATTAGATTTCGAAGAAATTCAATGGATTCGAGAAATTGTTAAAAATTGAGAATAAATGGTCAAAAGTCAATACCATCTGACTGTGTGCCAGATTCCACACGAATCGATGATGTGGTGGCCAGTGTGGCAGTTGCTGTCATTTGTGTGTTATTTGTCTTAAGAGTACCATATTTGTTCTGAGGCATCATTGATTGCCTCACATTCTTTTCCGGATGAAGAATAATAATGTAGATCTTCGGAGTGAACAGACAGAGGAGAGTAACCGTTGCGCTCAAAGATATAGAGACGGACATAGTCGTCAAATTGAGGGCTATGTGGTTGCTCTGAGAACTGGTGAAATAGATGGGCACAAATGCCAACCATATTATACATGTGGTATACATTGTGAAACCGATGTATTTCGACTCATTGAAAGCTTCGGGAATCTTCCTCGTGAGCACAGCATAAACAGTACAAACCACTGCATAGATAATCAACAACAGGCAGATTAGATCAAGAGTATAGACATTCAACAAATATATTAAGAGAATAAATTTAGATTATTTGAGGTGTTATGGACTGTTAGGAAGCATTAATTTAATCATTAAACCCTATTTTATATCCAATTTAATACATTTTATATATAAGTTATTGTTTTTATTAATAACTAAATTAGTTTTTTCTATGACTTTGAGTTGTGAAATGAATAGAGAAGTATAGAGCGCACACCATATCAAACATTAGTTGGTTTGAATTATTCATCAAATTATTATTACTGGTTCTGAATTATGAATGAGTTTGGTATAACTTTTTCGTTGTTTGTGTTCTTTTTCTATGAAATAATATTTGGTCTTAAATTAAAAGAAATATTTCATCCATCATATGCTCAGAATATCGAATAAGTGGCCGATCTTTAGCTTAAATCTGTAGAAACTGCACAAACAGCTAAGGAATGACTTATCTATGGATAGAGTGAACAATAAATGTAAAAGTCTTTAGCCGTTTAGTCTTTCACTGCTTTACTGCTATTGAGTAATGTTTGGTCAAATCTATAGTGAAGTGGAGTTGTGCTGTACAGTAGTGCTGTATATTTAACTGTAGTCTAACTCTAGTGTATGTTTAGTATTGTCTAGTGTTGACTCAGGGCTTAAGACTTACCGATAAGAAAGATGGGGTAAATGAAAGCTACAAAATGTCCAGCATTTATGGACGCCTCGCACACCAACTGATTATCTTCTCGGGTCGGATAAAAATGTATGGCTTTTGGAGGAGAGAACGCAAACCAGACCACAATAACGAACACCTGAATCATTGAAAGGCCGCCACAAATTAATAGCTGGGATTTAGGACTTATAAAACTGGGTCTTTTGGCCGACTGTTTGCCTGCTTTGAAGATTCGCGCGATTCGGTTGGTTTTGGTTAATATAGCGCTATAGACAACACTGAAACAGAAACCAATTCCTGCCTTCTGAGCCCCACATAATATGTCAGATGGCTTTTGCACCAAAAGAAAAGTCATTCCGTAACACATGAGTATTCCCACAAGAAGTACAAAACACAGCTCACGTCCTGACGCACGAACTACTGGTGTGTCGTTGTATTTAATGAAGACAAATATCACGAATAAAGTTACGAAGATTCCCGTCCACGAGAATAGTAGCGCTCCGATAGACCACAGGCTGTCCGGACGCATATAATCTTCGGGAATAGAATCGCAGTCTTTTTTGTCCACATCTGGCAGTTTGCCGTCGGGACAGTCAATACACTGAGTCTCGGATATGAGCACTTGATATTTGGTACAATTCAGACAATGGAAGCAACATTTTTCACCCTCCAGATAGGCTTTAATCTGTCCCCTATCGCATGGCTGACTGCAGACAGAGGTAGGATTGTTTGGTTCGTTCAGACGAAACTGAACTTCACTCAAATTTAATATAAGTTTTCCGTCTTCGTATTCTCCCACTTGGATCCAATCGAAGACACCCTCAGAGAGTTGTTTATAATGAATAATCCGATATCTGGCCGGTCCGTCGCCATCATTGGCAAAGTGGAACTCATGGTCATCGAGTCCTTCAAAATATGAGAACAGAATAAGAAAAAGAGAAGTAAAAGGGATGGAATGGAAAAGGGATTGAAATTGAATTGAAATTTTCAAAAATCTATTCATATTTCAAGTCTTGAATTGTTATTTGAAAATTCAACAGAAGATTGCATTTTGAATACAGATATACAACAGAAATACATTTTTATGCATCAAATATAAGTCAATATATTTCTCATAAATCCGTTTCTGATACACAATATTCTCGTTTTAAAGAAAGTGTGAAAAACTGAGTAAAAACAGTTTTAGCGATTCGTTTGAATCAATTTTGAATTTATTTGCCTCTCATTTGATAAACAGTGTAATACTGATACTGAATAACAAACGATCTCTGTTTCACTTCTGATTTGTAGCTGATCTTACATTTGTATTCAATTGTGATGTGATTCTCGCTTCTGATTATCTTTTATTATTTCCTGATTTGATTTCCAATTGATGTCAACAAAAAAAGACAAATATATTACAGTCGAACCTCTTTTGGGAGAAAATGTACACAAATTTACTGCTCTATTAAATCCAGGTTTCGGTCGTTTAAGTCATTAAATTGGTTTCACTTG
Organism: Minunthozetes semirufus; assembly: GCA_034699985.1. Classification (NCBI taxonomy): domain Eukaryota; kingdom Metazoa; phylum Arthropoda; class Arachnida; order Sarcoptiformes; family Punctoribatidae; genus Minunthozetes; species Minunthozetes semirufus. Next base: position 16,389 of record JAQIXD010000925.1, on the reverse strand, counting down.
AAATTAACGATAATTTTATTTCAAATACAGAGCTATTTATTAAGGGGTGAATCGACTGAATGAGAAAACTTAAGCCATTATTCTTATGATAAATATGTTTTACTTTGAGTTTAATCTCATGAAAGTTGAGTCGAGTTCTTGTTTTGATCCAAAACTTTCAATAACTCCAAAAAACTAATGATAATAATAAAATTGAACCTAATTTTGACAGAAGCCTTGAATTAATGTTTTCTTAGATTAATTTGTTTTGATTGGAAGTGACGGCACCGGAAGTTTGATTTATATCAATACTATATTTTGATTTATTTCTAATGAATTATTGTCTTCACTTATCTCAGGCTTTGAAAACATTTTCAAACAAAAATAAAAAACCAAAAAAGGATTTAAACATTAATTTTAGAGAATTATTTGAAATAATAAATTAATAGACATTTATTTTGGTCATATTAACGGAGGTTAGAAAAGGTTTAAAAAATATATAAATTCAATAATAAAAACAAATAAATATACAATTATTGTATTATACCTCTGAACTGAACTCGTCTGAGATAATCCAAGAGCACACTTCCGTCGCTTTTTTCCATTTGGACGCAGACCCCTCGATGGCCGGGCGGACAGAGTTCGCTGTGCATATCTCTAAGAGCATAGGCAAAGGCGAGGACAGCATCGCTGACAAATTGTAACTGTCCTTCTGGTTCGTATCCGTTGTCATAACTCATTCTCTCGTCTCCAGAGCAAAGACTTAAATATAATGAATAAGAAGTGAATTATTATGTTTCGACTCTCAATATATGGCATATATTCGAAGAAATGTTATTAATGTCCAAAAGGACTGAAACATTGATTCAATGTTACACAACTCTAATGATAGTCTTTGTGCCCAAAATCAGAGCACTCTATTCCTATGTCTTTCTGTCAATTGGAGAACAAATGTATTGAAAAAAGGGTTACCTCTTAAAATTGAGATTATAAGGAGTGACTGTACTGTTAGGCCATTTGCATTGGAAATATTGTTCCCAGTATTCAATAAACCAGGGATTTCGCCAATTAGTCTTTGGAGTCAGACTCAAAAAGTATTCATCAAAGCCGGGCACTGGATTGGCTCTGGGTTGCACCGATAGAGTTCCTTCCACCTGAAGTTCATTTCCTTCGGATACTAATGATCGGGCACTCCATCCATCGCTACCAATCCAGGAGAACATTCCGGTGGCGTTATTCCTCTTGACTGCCTTCATCAGCATCGCTACCTCTTGATCTGATCCAAACACTATAACACCTATTGTTGAGGAAATACATAAAACATTATCACAAAACTATTTTTATAGTATTAACAAAACAATAATTGAAAGCAAATCAATAAATTCTGAGCGCTAAGGGCTGAGCGAAAACTGAATTCTAAAAGGCTTTAAAGCGGATTTGATCTGAAAGTGTATTCCCTGTGAAAACCGAAATTAGTTGCAAGACTTGAAATGTTGAAGAATTTGGAATAAATGAAACGAAAAATTCTAATCCTTTGAAAAGCACTCAAATATCATTCCTTAGCTTAAGATTTGAGAAGAAATACATTTCAATGAATTGGAAGTAAAGAATAGGACCGGATTTAAATGACTCGAATCGGAAGGAATTTGAATTAATTTGTCTTCAATTTAATACATTTTTCTTCGATATAGAATTCAGTGATCGCTTCGGAAATGATCTGTAATTTACTGTAAATTTGAGTCAAAGCCTACTCTTGTATCACTTGTTTTGACCGGAAAAACAAGAGAAGGCTTTTGTTTGCCTTTTATTTCATAGCAATTGATTCAAATCGGGAACTCATGTCGTAATCAAATAAATTCAATTGTCTTTCGGATAGAGAGTCATACCCCTGGCGTTTTGCTTAGAGACCAGTTTTCTCACGATATTGTCATAAGAACTGTCCAAAGCTATACCCGAATCCTTTGTCAGCCTTTCTTTGATTGAAATACAAATATCGTTTTGGTCTAAAAGTTCCTCCAAATCGTTAAAAGCCTGAAAATATTGCAAAATAAATGTTTAAAAATATAAATAATTTTAAAATATATTAATTGAAAAATTTGTGATAAAATTGTGTTTCTACTAGAACTTCAAGTTGAAGAAAATTTTAATATTATTAAATTTTTCATTTATTTAATTTGATTTACACTTTCAACGTTTGAAAAGAAAACTTCGGTTATAACTAATGGATTTGACAATTGTTTGACTCTTAAGCTTATCTCAAGTTTTGATATTGTATTTAATAATTCACTTTTAATGACACTAAACACCGTTCCTAAAGTTCCTAACAATTACTAAAAGTATTGTCAGTTTAGTATAAAATCAAATTCCGCTCTAAAAATCACTTTTGACCACATTTTTGGGTAATCTCTGAAATTTTTTCTATTAACATCTCATCCATCATATTTCAAGTAATATCTTAAGAGGAACTGTTCCTTACAATTTGTATGAAGTCAAAGTCAAAAATTGCAATATACTAATCGCGAAATATTAAAAGTTGTCCGATAAAATTGGATTCTGTTTATAGAGCTAATTATTTTAAATGGTTTGAAATATTATTCATTAATTATATATTGACATAAATGATATTGAAAGAACCTAGGACCTAGGTAATCCTTATTTTTCACTTATGGAAAAGATCAAATGAATAAATGATGTTCTGTGCCCTTTTTAAATATTTGATATGTGCCCATGAGTCTTACTTGTATAAAATTATAGTATATTTTTGTGCTTATTAGTATTTTTCCTTTTACGATAAGTAAGTTTGTGATAAATATGGTTATATTCAATTCTATGGATTAATTGTGAATAATAAAAAAATAAAGATCTATTTATGTTATCGTTTTAAAAATTTAGCACATTTAAACTGGAAAAGATTAATTTGAAAAAAACCATAAAGCAATATTTTCGTAAATGTATTTAACTAGTGTTGAAATATGTGCCAAATCTCTGTTCTACCCAATTAATTTTACTAGATAATAAATTGAAATAAAATTCTAGTCACATGACTGCTTCTAGAATTCTCTGAAATTCAGTGATTCCAGTCATTTGACTAATGAGGGGAGAGAGAGAGAGAGAGAGAGAGAGAGAGAGAGAGAGAGAGAGAGAGAGAGATTTACAAAAACAGAATTTTTTTAAACATTTTGTGATCCGTAAAAACAAATTCATAACAATTTACATAATAATTGTATTTTTGCGGAAAAACATAAATTTGATTAAAAGTTTATCCTTTTATTTGAATGGAAAAAAACTCAATTTCTTAGACTTAGAACTTTTAATCATTAAATTTCATATGACCCTGGATTTGATATTCACTATTTGTTTTATTCATATTTTTCAGACGTTTTAATCATTAAAAGGTCTAAAAAATATGAATAAAACAAATCCAGAATAACACGAAAAGGATCTGTTTTTCTGTTAGAGGGGAGGAATAAAAGAATATCAAAATAGAAGCGCACAGCATATCATTCATCAAAAAATGAGTGGTCGATAGGGTTAAGCAATACATTATAAGATCTAATCATTCTTTTTATATTAAAGCCATACAACCCGTCTCATCCACATTTGAATTTCAAATAAGACACAACTCTTGGTTAAACATTTATTTCACATAAAATAATAATTTAAAAATGAATACATAATAATCAATATTTCAAAGGTATAGTTTCAAGTTAGATCATTTCAGATATTAGATTATATATAAAGATAAAATATCACAATCATTACTAAAAACACTTAAAATAAATATTCATTAGATTTTTGTGATATTTGTGTCCAAAATAGGTGTATGTCCTGCGATCACATTCTTTATGTTTGTTAGACATACATGAATTCATTGAGTTATACAACCGTTTTATTGATTTGTTTTTTTGTTAACTTTTGTGTTTATTTAAGAAATACGAGAACTGATTCGTGATTAGACTTTTGCCATCATTTCAGTCAATAAAAGTTCTCAATTATTAGTTTTGATTAACTCTGACAACACTTCGGCCACAATCAGAGTTCAGTCAATAAACTGAAATGTTTCGCAACTGTTCTCAACTGTTCTTAACTAATTCAAAGAGTTGGCAGAAGTTGTTTAGTGTTATCAGTGGTGGCAATCATTGGTCTCATAAATTGATGATTATATTTGAAAGTCAAAAATTCTTGTTTTCATTCCGTACCGCAAATAGTTTTTGGGAATTTCAAATTGACTTCAAATACTTATTTGACAAGAATTTTATGTTTTTTATTTTCTAAATCAGGTTTATCTTGTTAAATTCAATTTATTCCCCGAACAGAATAAATAAATCGAATTTCGTTAGTATTGATGTTTTAGCAAAATATAAGAATAACTAAAACTTTATTATTATTTACTCAATATTTGGATCAATATTTGTATTTTGATTCATTAGAAGAACATATTTCTCCAAATTATAAGCAGATTATAGATTAGTTTTTTTTGTCATCTCATAAATGTTTGACATAAATGCTATTCAAATATTTTCATAACAAACTCATGAATTGAAAAAATAACTTTTGATCTGAAGTGTCAGATATAATGTATTAGAATAAGAATGACCATCAATGATGATCCGTCATAAAAGAAAGACTCGAAGGAGAATGTATTAAAAGTATTATATCCGTTATTATCATACGTTCGGAAATAAAATCAATTAATTAAAATCTTATTTCAATTATATTCCCCAATCTTTGGCCATAGTTTTGCTCGAATTTACAATATTTTGGAACCTTTTGTTTATGTTGTGAAAAGCCATTTGAAATTAATTCATTAATAATTTATAATTATTTAAAGTTAGCCATCACTTGAAATGTTAGAGACTTTGCCATTATTTCCCAAAGATGTGCAGTTTTTAAGACAGTAGTAAATATAGAGCTTTATGTTGAACTTTTCCTCAAAGGTATTCAGGTTATTATCTACTGGATTGACATAAATAAAAGATTTACTGAAAGAATGGAATGGAATTCTGATCATTAAGTTTTAATTAAGAGAGAATGAAGAGGAGTAGTCGTCAACTAATGATAAAAAAAAATGATAATAAAAACGTTGAAAATCTATTGGATATAATGTGACACTAGAATTACCCGAAAAAGGGTTTTGCGATAATTACTAATTATATTATATTATATTTAATTTAATTAATTTATATTCAATTATAAGTTGAATAAAATATTTCATTTTATTTGAGAAAATATTCAATAAAATATTTTTGTGTCCATTAAGTCAAGTTTTTTGAGATGCGTTCCATTAATTTTGTTTTTCAGTCGATTTGATTAATTGATGTCGAAATTCAAACTCTATTGAAGTCATAGAATAAATGCGTTAACAGTTTCTCCTTATATCTCACAGGAATTGAGCCAAACATAAGAAAAGACATTATTTTCTCTTTTAATTTCTTTTCGATTGTTTTTCACTTAAGAGAGGAACCGATAAAAAATGTCAAATAAGTTGTTATATGTGTTATATCTGACAAATAAATGGTATAATTTCTAGTCAAACATTAATTGCTTTACGAATTGCTGCGGGGATTCCCATTGAAGTCCCACTGATTTCAACATTAGTCCTATCTATTTGTGCTTTATATCAGATCATATTAGATAAAAGGCTCATAACTGTTAGTCTCGAAATAATTGCTACAAATATGACCCACTATATGTCAGTCCTCTCTTCCTATGATTCCAATCTATCTATTTATAAAAACTAATCTATTTGAAGCAACTCTGGGCCAACCTTTCTATGATTTCCCTTTTTGTGAAACTATCGATACTTTCATTCAATTCTTAGATTTCATTAAAATATTTTTCTTACGCTTACTTTCGATAAAATTATTTCAATAGTGGTCGGACAGAGTACTCCAATTCTATGCACTATTATAGACATAACAGTTTTGTGTAGCAATTGATTGTGTATTCATTGATTTGAAGAGTGCTCTAACATTCAATAGTGTGTGACCTCAAGAAAAGTAATTTCTCTCATATCTGACGCATACAAACACTAAATACACGAATAGGAAAACCAGAAGAATAGTGAACTGGAAACCCGATGGACACGACTCAACACTTTCAATATATGAATTCTAGATTCAAATCACACGCTTTGCAAATATTGAGTCATTTGGCTATCATTTGGGAGTTTGACTCACTTTTTTGATAACAGCCTCCGAGAATCCGACAGTACTTTATTTTATTGAAGAATTTCCAATTAGAAACAGTATAATAGAGTATAATAGAGTACAATACAACTCCAGTAACAAATATAATAGTATATTATTTTGTCATCTTATGTAAACCACTTATTATTTCTCATGGATTACTCAATCCTTGAGAAAACAAATAATTTTAGCAAAAAATAATCCAGATATCGTTTTGAGTGGTATTTGACATTTGGTTCCAGATTTTATTCATTTTTAAAATGATTGACAATTTTTTCTTTTTTCCTTTCTTTGCTTCAATTTTACATTTGTTTCGTCACTTGAATCTGGTTTTGAATTTAGTTCGTTATTCGAGAATATTCTTGAATATCGATCATTAAAACAAAAGAAATAAAAATCAAATGAGTGAAAGTTATTTCTTGTATAAGAGATTTTCACAATAAATAATATTCTATAAGAAATACCTCATTATTTCAAATATAAGGTTTTACATACTTTTAGTGAATATTAAATAAGAAAAAATAAGTCCAAAATGAAAACAATTTTCTATCAAAGATTTATATGTTTTGGGGCACAATTGACCTTTTTATTATCCATTTGATTCTCTCAATGAACGCAATCAAATAATAAAGCAACAACAACATCAACACCAACAACTACTATTCCAACAACATACAAATTTTAATGGATGCGCCAAAAATCTTGTAGAGGAAGGAATTTTGTTTTGAAAATTTGGTCGTAAAAGACTATTGAATTTCAGTCTATTTTTAATACAATAGTCTTGGATTCGATACTTTATTTTGTTTGATATATTTTTTCATAAAATATACACAAAATCGTTGGAAAAAAGTGTTACAATTTTCACTAAAATGTAATTTTGTTGAAATATTTCGTTTCCAAAATGTATTCTCTGTATATGTAAAACATAATAACAATTCATTTTCATTTTGTTTTGGCACTCAATGTCGAGAACTTGATTGCGCTTGCACATTTTCCTCTGAGATTTACTGGCAAATTACCCTACTAAGATCAAATTCAAGTTGTTTACAATTCTAAGAGTGCATCAATGTCTCCTTTTTACAGTACTAAATGACATTGATATGATGGTGGTATCTCTTTTAAGTAATTTAAAAATAATATTTTCATTATTCGAAAGGAATTTATTTGAAGAAAACATTTTAAATAAATTATAAGACATTAATTTGAGCGAAGAATTTTTGTGATAAACAATCTTAACAAAGAGATTCTGTAAAAAATAATCAAATGAAGAGAATTGTGAAATAACTATCACTTCTAACAATATTTCCAGAGTTAGCAGATATCGCAAAACTTCTTATCAAAGGAAAAGTGTTTTAATGAAAAATAATCAAATTCAAAGACACAGAAAAATTTGAATAATTGTAATCACAATTCCTAACTGCAATGTCTGTTCCCTTTTGAGGGTTGCATTTGTGACTCGAACTTAAATTTAATTGAATTTCTCAAAGAATTATTTGATTTCAAAATTCATTATAATTTCATTTAAAAAAGAGACAAATGTTGTCTTTCTTTATATTTCAGTCCAAAAGAAAGCAATAAAAGTGAGAAAATCAATAAATAGAGTGCAAGACGTGATCCGAGGCTTAATGGCTTTGATTTTGTTGATTGGCTTACGAACCACTTTTTCTTTGATTTGTTTGAAAGATATATTTGTTTCAATCTTTTGGTTTTAGTTTCAAACAAAATACATTTATTTATATTACTTACTCAATTGATCTCTTCAATTAGGTGTGGAACAGCCAGAAGCATACGCAGAGTAAAGAGAGAGATAATCCTATAATTATATAAAAAAGAAAAATCAATATCAAATGTATTGAAGTATAAAGTAATAAATGTTAATTTAAATTATATAAAAATTATTAAAGATAATAGCTTAAAAATGATCAACAAATATAAGATTATTATTATATGAAAAAAATTAATAAGTTTTTGCTTTTAAATATGAATTTTAATAAAGTTGAATGTCGCAAACAAGAACTGTTTTGAAAATTGAAAAAATAAAAATTTTGGTTACTTCGGGTTTTATCTTAGAAAATTTGGGCAAATACTTCAAGTATAATTCAAATATAAGTTTTATGAAATATAAATATTAAAAGTTATAAATTTGATATTTGGATAAACAGTTTAAAAATCCTTTAGAAGCCTTTCATCCATCGAAAAAGATAACGAATATTTCACTTTCAGGCTATAATTTCAATTCAATTCAATTATTAATAAAATTTATAATAAACACATTTTTTCAATTGTTTTTAGAATATTTTTATAAATAATTAATATTTTTTCTATATTTTATGACTTATCTATGGAATTCTTAAATAAAATAAAAGATTATTATTCTATCATTTTTTTTAAAGCAATTCAATTGAATTTATAATTTGTTTATCAACACATGAATCAATCAATAACATTGAATTAATGTTTAGCTTTAAATGAAATTAACTAGATTGTGTGCTAACATGGATTTACAAACATTTATTTATGTTTTGCTGATTTAAATAGAAATTAAATTCAGTTTATATATTGTTAAAAGTGGTGTTTTCAGTGGAAAAGCATTTAATTTCAATGAGAACACAATTTGAAGCAAAATTAGTGGTTATTTGCTAACTCTTCTCAACTGCTATCGACAACAGTTCTTCAGATAAGACTCTAATCAGGCTCTTGAGGAATATTGAATGGTGTGAATAAGGGCTGCTCTTCTTTTGATTGATGAGATTTCTTAATATACTCCCAAAGAAAATTCAAACTCATTATATCATTAACAAGATATTATTATCTATAAAATGGTTTAAATAGTTTTTATAAAATCCTTTTAATGTTAAAAATAATTTCAAAAAAATTATATTATTTTAATAAATAATTTTGTTCTTTATTTCGTCTAAAATTATGTTATATTAAGTGAAACCCCATTTGAGTATTGTATGAAAGGACAAGAAATTTCATTACATTGAGTATCACAGACACAATTGAAGAGTAGATTTACTCTGGACAGGTGGGGATTCACTTTTGATCCATTAGAGGCCTGTGTCAGACGATAAGAACGTATGTTTTAATATATCACATGGTTTTGATTGATCTCAAAATGTGTTCATCAGAATAATCAATATCTCAAACAAGAAAATGATTTATGTATTTCTGATAGACTAACAAAAAAAATGATACAAAAGATGAAAAAGTAATGAAGAGGAATATCCTAATGAATAGCCACTTGACTTCATTTCACTTCTTTGGGTCAAAAGAGAAATAAGAATTCATTTCATTATTATTATAATTATTTACGAAAATTTTTAGAAAAAAATCTTTTGAATAAAAATCTTTTTATTAATTTTTGAAATAAATGGGGTTTTAAATAAAATTTAATTTATCAAATTAAAAGAAAAATCATAATATAAAATGAAAGCCTATAATGATGACATTGTAATCTTCATATTAAATAAATTTTTGGAAAGCCACATTTCTTGTATGCAAGGTAGTTCTTGTACGATCTTGTATGTAATGGCAAGAATATATTTGTGAGAACTATAATTTTTCTTATATTTTTCTTATTTGGTTTTCTAATTCATTCGAAAAGTATTGAGAAATTGCAAAGAATTTTGTTAAAAGAAATTTACATTTATTTAAATGTTTTTATTATTAAAATATTTTTATATTATAATACAATTTGATAATTAAATTCCAATATTAACTCAAAACGAATGGTCGGAGAAAATTATAATAAAATTTTATTTTAATATTATTTGAATATTTCAACAAATATTACAATATTTTTCTCATAATTTATTAAACTTTAATATAAACTCAATTTTAATGAAATGTATAATAATTTGAATAACTAATAAAATTTTAATCTATTGATAGATAAAATGGTAGTTCATTCGTAATTCAATGGTAATTCAATAGTGAGCCTAATTAGACGCAATCATCAGCCGTTGGTATTGAGATAAATAGGCTATAATTGAATGTCTTTATCCCAACTGTTAATCACAAATTCGATATTAGTAGAGCCCAAACATCCATTACTGTTGGTCTGTGTGCCGACACTGACTTTGTTGACAACTTGTGCGGCGCAGCCATGACTGACAAGCGATCGAACTTTTTCACTCATTTCATATTCTGAAAAAACACAAACAAACAAAACATGAGATCATTTCTGCCATCATTTCAACGCCCAGACCTCTCCTTATAATATATTCTCTAATAGTGTATGAGTTTTATTGAAAAACTTGTTTTGCTTTTGGTTTGAAAAGAGATTTTTTGGACAAAAGATATTTCATTTAATAATTGTTTTGCGATAAGAAAAAACAAATTCTCTTCTCTTTATTATTGTTTAGTTTTCCAGCAAAACAAACCTCAAGTATTTCAGACTTATCGAGTGGTTCACCAATTTTTCAGGGATTAGAGACTTAAAAAATGATGAATAAGCGAATGAAAGTCGTTAATAACTGAGCGGAATCCAAATATTCCCGTTTATATTCTGCTAGTTATTGATTCCATCATATTTTATAGTCTAAAATTCCAAACATTATTATATTCTTTTCACTCCTTTCTTATTCAGTGTAGTTATCGAAACGAAAGTATGAAAAAATTATATCATTAAGGATTAAATTAAAGACTTGGTATTGATTTTACAATTATCACTTGATATTTGAACATCTGATACCCGGAATAACACCGATTTTCCTTTCATTTACTCGTTTCCAAACCTAATTCTATTAGTTTTCTTCCTTTCATTTCCTTTTTCTGAGTCAACTCTTAATTCAATCTTTTCTTGAAATAATTTTTTAAAATTTATTCCTAACTTATATTCTATATATTCTTTGGTTTTATTCGACATTAATTTAAAAGTTTAAATATTTTTCTCATTTTAAGAATAATTGATTGTTTCGGTTCACATGAAAATGGGGTTCGTTTTAAAATATGTTTCATTGAGTAACAAAAAATTGACTAAAATTATAGTTTTTAAGGCAATAAAAAATGTGCTTCACATCAGACGAGACTAAATTAGAGTAATATATTTGTATAGATTTTAATTTGAATCATATATTCTGTGCTCTTCTACTCCTCCTTATAAAAATTACAAAAACTTTTTGTTATTTTCAGACATTTGTGCCGTTCCTCAGACTCTGAATATAAAGTAATAAAATATGAGAGTTCTCTCAAATTGAAAGCAAAGCTTCGGTTGTTGTGTAAGTAAAATGTATGGCAGGGATAACCACATCCCATACACATAAAGTAAATGCAATGAAACAATTGTCCAATAAATTAAAATAAATATAAACTGCAGATCCAATCCATAGATCTTGTTCTTATCGCTTATGCAAATAAACAAATTTGATCTTGGTTATTAGTATGACTATAAAATTGCTAGCTATTTCACCTTTATATCTCTTGTTATCCTTAATGAAGATTCCTTTGAAAATGTAAAATTAGTGTATTCCAGGCATCACCAAGGTCCGCGACTCTAGGGGGAACCAAGAAGGGGATTTTTGCCAAAAATTTTCTCAAATTCTGGGAGGGGGACTTTTTAGAAAAAGGGCGGCCGGAAATACCGAAAAACCGCCCTTTTGTCTTAAATTAGTGGTTCTACAGCAGCGTAAACCTTAAATCCAGTTTAAATTGGCTTAAATTTAGTTTAAATTAAATTAAACTAACTAAATCTCTTGAAATAAAGAACAAAATGGCGAATTTTCGGGAAAATCCGCCATTTTTTCCGACACAGCTACGATTTTTTGGGGGTCCCTCCAAAACTCATCGTTTTCCCAACAAATTTTCGCAAATCCTAGGGGGGCTTTTCGCCAAAATCGCGATACTAGGGGGATTTCGGAAAGTCCCCCTCCCTTTGTGATGCCTGGTGTATTCTTGTGAAAAGTTGAAAGATTGTAAAAGATTAAATTATATGAAAGTGAATTTATGGGCAGTTGTGGTGATCCCATTAAGAGAATGTGACACAAGTTTCTGAAATAATTGAACCGAAATTAAGATAAAAGATTAAAGATCTCGACTTAAAGTAATTCCAACGGATTGTTAGCACAAATAATTAGGAGAAAAATAATTTATTATTTCATTTAATTAATTTTATATAATATTATATTATATGAGTTTCTCTTGATTTGTGTTGATTTTAATTCAAACAATTCATAGAATTGGTTTAAATACTGGAATTTAATTCAATTTTTAAAGTTTTCGTTTAATCTTTAATCTAATGATAAGTCCCGAAACATGTTTGAGCGCACATCCATTCTCTGGTTATGAGAACACATAAAATATTGTATTTTAGCCGACGATTTATTTTGTGCTCGTTTATCATTCTTAGAATAAAGGCTTACTATTTCTGATTCATTCTGTTTAACCCTGGGTGTGAACCTTGGCCAAAAATTCGGCCAAAAATGGTTTGAAATTCATTTAAAAATCAATGCGCCGGTAGATTTTGAAAAATTTTTAGATATGCTTCAACAAAGTTTACTTTAATAAATGGAACCAATAAAAGTATTAATTTAATTGGTAGATTTAATTTAATTAAGAAATTTCCGATTATTAGGCCATGATTCACGAAACGTCAAAGAAATTTTCGCCGAACATTTTAGTGCTTCCCCTTTAGCTTCTGAGGAATACATAAAATGCGCTCTTCTTAGCAATGACTGCGAATATTGTAGAGGGGACGGAAAAAAGTAAAAGTTGATTTTTGAATCGTGGCCAAAAAATTTCCTATGCGTTTTAACATTGATTTTCGCTTCGGCTTCCCCTCTAAGCTGGCCAAATAATTGGCCATGGTTCACGAAACGTATTTTCATTCAAGATTCACTTTAGGGGTTAAGATCTGAAATCGATCTCAAAATCAATTTAAAGAAAATTTTATAGAAATTAATCAATTTATTTGTTTTTACTTAAAATAAATATAATTGAATTGTTTATTATCTGTTTCTTGAAATTAATAAATTCGATAACTAAAAAAAGGAACTAAAGCTAACTTTATAAATTGTTTTTACAATAAATATTTTTCTTGTGTTCTAGTACAGTATAAATTGTTATTGTGAGAGTATATATTTTATATATGTGTGACAAATGGTAAACTTGGCCAAACGGAATTGGTTTGGAAGCTATCATTTTTGTTTTTGAGTCAAAAATTTCAAATATTGAGTTAAAACAAATAATATTAAATAAGTTTGGGAACAGTTTTTAGAGCGAAACACATCCTCGAGAGACAAATCCCAAGATATGAACCAATATTTGTGTTGAAATTCTTATAATCTTTAGGTCTGACTCAAAGACCAAATATAAAAATTTATAGGAATTCATGTGGTATTCATCTGAGGCCAAAGATTTACAACGATTTATGAATGACCATATATTGAGGATTTATTTTTATAGCCGGGTTCTCAACATTTCATGTTTGGCTACCTTTTTAGCGCAGCAGACAAATTGTCGGCCATCTATTTGATTCAAACACAGACTCTTTCAAAGAGCTATCAACTCATCCCTGTATTTCATTTTACCTTTTATTTGAAAAAGTGATGATTTCTACCGAATGTTTATTTTTAGACAAGAATTATGTTTATTTGCTGTCACTTATAGATTACATAATTTATCCTCAATTCGCTATTCAATTGGTTTTTATAATAAGTTTTCATTTTCCCAAAAATTCTTGATATTACGGAAGAAATTGTATTAAATGTCAAAATACATAAAATATACTTTAATTCTCTTTAATATTCTTAGCAGAGAATTTGGTTAGGGATAACTTATTGAAATATTCTGGAAAAAATGTTAATATTTCAATTTATGATTAGAACATGGTCAATATTGATAACATACTCATACATAACATGAATTACGAATCATATAATCTTTGAATCCGATTATTTTATATAAATAGTTCACTAAAACGATTTAATACCTCTCAAGTACTTCTCAAATATAGGAAAACAAAGTTATGTAAAATTCGATTTTTTATTTACATTATATTAATCATTATCAGAGTTATGACTAATAATCTTTTTGGCTTTTTAATGGATGACAGCATTACAACCAAACTTGGGATCTGTCCGAACCACATACTGAGGGTCATTTTATCGAAAGTTATAAATGCCTATAAGTGCTTATTTGATGGGTTACTGATCATTTGCCTATTTAGTGGCTTTTTTAGATTTTTCGAGAAAATTGGGATAATTATGGGAAAATTTTAGGATATTTAGGTAAAAATACATGAATTAGTGGAATTTCCTAATAGATTTTCAATCATTTTATTGTTCAAAGTGAAACTTTTTGTCAAAATCGATGAATTTGGAGAAGTGTTAAGTCAACAAACTACTCAGGTGTGAAGGAAGATTTCCCCACCAAAAATTCAAATCTTGAGGACATGCCTGCTACATTTGAGAAACCATTTCATTTGAAAATGGAATAATACCCCCAGAAAAATTGCACCAGAAACAAAGCACGGCAGCCATTTAGTCAAAATTAGTAAAAATTAGATTAATTTGTTGAAAATTAATCAAGAGTGGATAAATTAAATGTTCTTTCTTAATTTAATTGAAGTTGTGAGAAAAACGCATATTTTTCCACATCTAATACCTTTTGAGTTGGGATTTCCCTCTTAAAAATAGTAGAATTTTAAGAAAATAAGAGATTATTTAAGGGATTATTTGACAACTTTTTCGGGATTGTTTTAGAGCTTATTTGACCAAAATAAAAGATTATTTGTCACAGTTTTGATCATTAGTTTATACATTTCTTACTACAATAATATCTATAATAATAATAGTATTTCATATAAAATTTCCATATTTCCAAATGTATTTGAGAAAATTTTAAAATATATATTTTTATTTGTATTATAGTCTATCAGTGAATGTTTCACATCTCAAAGCAAACAAACGAAAAGTGATTTTTGTGTCTTTTGATGTCATTTCGAATGAGAGTTCCTCTCAAATAATTTGAACGACTTTTACTAAAAAGTGTAAAATATACCGAAATACAGGTCAGAGCACAAGAATCGATAAAAAAGACTCAGTTTATAGCATCACTTGTTTACAGAAAGTGAAGCGAATCTGTAGTCAAACAAATGAAGTCTGACTATAATCTACTCCTGATATTCAAGGGGTAAACATAGAATACATTTTATACACACAATTATTTATTTAAATTATGTAACTTAAATCACTTTCATTCAAACTCAGATTCTTAATAAATGAAATCATATTAGATTTGGGCGCTTCAATGATAACCACCTGGAGAAAAATAAGGCCTTGCTCATCATTTGGTTGAACATTGATAGTTAACAAAAAAAATTGTTACCGAATTGAAACTATTTATTCAAATTTGGGAAATGAAATTCAATTTGTTTGTATCGAATAACTTATAACTGGTTTGCAATTGATTTTCTCGTTTTCAGATAAATTAATTACTTCTCTTTAGAAGAGATTTAAAAGACATCTATTTTTTAGATTAATTTCCCAAATAATTGAAACAAAGGATTTTATTTATAAATTAAATTTTCATTTCTGCTTTATTTCTCAATTCATTTATTGTTTATTTTGTCAGATAAATGATATTACTATTATTGGATTCAATTGGGAATGTCATCAATTTTACTTATATTCAAAATCGTATTTCTTTTTATTATATTATAAACAATATTAGGGTTTCTTTCAGTCTATTAGTCTTATGTGAAATCCAACAAAAAGCGAATCAAAAGGAATGTATTTGAGAGCCATATCTCAAGTATGAGTTTCACAATTGAAATGGTATTTGAGAGAGACATTTGTCCGTTTCTTTCACTCTCACATAAATGTGAATTATTTTCCAATATATTGATCACCAAAAACTACAATATTGTGAGACTACTGTCCAATTACTTGAATTGCAGACAAGATTAAAACCAAATCACATTAAACGGCACACAAATATTTTTTTACACAAATGTCTTTTCTCCAAATGATTTGAGGAATTGTTCACTCATTTTAATGATTGTTAACTCAAACAAACAAATAAATAGCAACTTATTATGCAGTCTTCAAAGTATTTGCTCTTAAATTTTATTCAGTTGAATGATAGTATATAGACAGGCAATTATATATTTGCATTGTTTTTGAGCAATAGAACAGGTATTTTGAAAGTGAACAAGGTGAAATAAATTGATTGATTTTGAAACTATGATTTATTGAGTTTGATATGATATAGGAACCATGTC
>JAQIXD010000924.1:0-19262 GCA_034699985.1 Minunthozetes semirufus | reverse complement strand
ATTTGCATCAATGAAGCCAACAGAAAGTCTTTATTCAATTGAATCAAACATTTTTTTGTTTATTATTTATATCTATGAAAGTCATGAATGAGTCCATAACTCAGACGAATGTATGAATTGTTTATTTCAATCAAACCCTTCAGACATAAGAATATTCTTCAAAACTGTTAGCCTGTGCCGGATATTGATGACTGTCTGTTCCCATATTTTGAATAGACCTGTCTATGTTTGATGTAAACATTTGAGAGATGATGTTTTTTTTCAGCCAAAATTCCAGTGCAAACACTCTTTTGTGGCGGAAATCCAGTTATAAAAATCCCGTAATTCTTCTTCTCCTAAACAACTGGTTATAAGTATCGCCTCTTTTTTGTCATAACAACAGTGGGAATGCCATTCATTACGGGAATTGTTTTATGACATAATTATTTTGTTTTGAGTGTTTAGCTGTAGTTCTCTGCGAACATTAGGGGCACAGAATAGAATAGTTCTCTTTTTTCATCAGTGCATAAATCTCTGCCCTCTCCTCCTCTGCCTCTCAGTTATGAAGAGTCTATTTGGAAGCACTTGTCTGTAGGAAAACCATTTGTTGGATGCTGTGATGTGTTTGTATTGAGCCCATCATTAATACCCCACTTATTTCCAACATCATCATTATCACCATGCTCATTAATTTTGGCAAAAAATTAGTTAATATTTCACCAATTTTTTTCATTCTGCTCTCCTATTGGTTGAAAAGTTATTTAATTTATTTATCTCTCTGTTTGTAATATAATATTTCAGTTCAAACGGAATATATTATTCAACTTTCGGGGGAATTCCGTTTGAATTTCAGAGACAACACGGGATTTGATTACTAATAACTACTATTTGGTTATTAATACTTTTATATTAGCTTTTGATGGCTTCCGCCCACACCTCATGACAGGATAGTAGGCCCACACCTAATAAGACTAATTATAATGACCCGCATTTGAACAACTGTAGCACTTATACCAAGTTTATCAACAATACTGTCTCTCAATCATTAATTTATGAGGAATTCCTGAATTCCTGTTTGAAATTCTGTTGAAATGCGAGTCAAAAGATCCGAGAAAAAGGTGAAACTGGTATCAAATGGCTGGAAGTTTTCAAGAAAACTTTCCTCTATTATTGATCAGCGAAAAGGAAAGACTGAACTTCATATCCATTTCAATATTAATATCGATATATGGCTCACACTTTGTCTGTAATCTCATATAAATCTTTAATCTGATTTTGGCGTTGAATACGAAAATTATTGATTTTCCTTCTCATGTATTCCCCGTCTATTCCTCTCCTATTATATAATACTGGAGGAAAGGTTCGAATTATGCCCCCTTTTCCCTCTTATTTTCGTATAAATATATAGATATTTATATAAGTTTTATATATATTTGTGTATAATATATATGCGAATATCGATCCTTTCGATGGCATCATAACTGAGTGGTGAAAGTATGACCAAAACGGCACAGAATTATACTTACATTTTATATGAGTTCCTTAGTTTTGTTGATTATTTATTGGTAGCCATAGATCTGCAGACAATTTGGGCACAGAATAAGTGTATGAAAACTAATGATATGATTACTACTCATATCAATGGACTAAAAGAGCCGAACAAATAAAGAGACGAATAATTTTTGTTGAACAGAATCGCGTGGAAAGGGATAGTGAGTGAGGAATAGCCATCCATTTGTGGCCTAAAAATTAATGCCTTTTGTATGACTGCCGACACAAATGTAATACTAATAGAGAGGACAGGAATTAATTCAGAGATTAGTCTCGTTTTAGGCATAACTGGGTATTAATGCAATTATTATATGTTATGTGAAATGGATTTTAAAATTCAAAGTCTGTTCTGTTTTTGTTTGTGTTTTGTTGTCGTTGTTTTCGGCTCTAATTAACCCAAACACCAAATGCCAGACATATATTCAGTGCTATTATTCTGTGCGAAGATTTGTTGCACATCCAGCCGGAAATGCACAGAATATTTTGCAGGAATTAATTCAAAACATGTCATTATTTGGCCATAATTTGTTGGCCACAGAAATACAGTCTGAGCTCTTATTCGGAGCGAATTGTATGCAAATTGTGTCTAACATTTGAAATGTTATTAAATAAATTATAAATTCATTAAACTCATCCATTAATTCGCCTTTTATTCGCCGTTTTTATTCTTGTTTACACATTTTGTTATCAAAATTATGAATATTTAACTGAAAACTAATGTTTTGAGCGAAAAATGTTTTATTCAGTTTCGCAGGTATTCTCTGAAAACTCAATAAACTGAGTTTTGATATAAAAGTTTTTGAATTAATTTTTAACCAAAAAATTCTGTATTTAAAACAATTTAATTGAGGAAATCATATTTAATGAGCATGCTAAAATTTGTTTCAATGCAAATGCACCTCTCATGAGTGATTATCAAGCGAATTTTTCTCGTTAAAAGTGAATTAACGATGAATTATAATTAAAATTATCATCAGTAATTTGTTAATGTCAATATTTTCCTGGACATTTGGGATTTCCTCTCCGAAACCTGGCGACTCTTTCTGTCAAGAATTCCTGGTTATACCCCCTTTTCATAAAAATTTATCGCATGAGTAAAGTAAAGTATCTGTCAATTGAATAATCAAATGAATGATGACTTGAATTATAAAATTGTTTTTAAAGGCTTTGAATTCAATGAAAACAATTTGAAAGGAAAGCGAAAATTCAGACCCAATTCTTCGCAATTTCTATGGCAGGGCGTACCCGATGTACGGCTACCCCATAAAAACCTTAATTGATTATTTGATTAGGATTTCAATTACAAGATTGTGTTTGAAATTCACATTTCCGTTGGAGGGGTATAACCCAAACCGGAAGTTTACTTAATTAATCAGCGAATAAATGGTAATAAACTTTTGGAAAGTATAAACTCATATGAATTCCTCTTTCGATGGCTGTCCGTCCGATGACTTAACCAGAATTAAAACAAGAATTTATTTGGTTTTACAGCCGTTTCAGAGGAAACACACTTATTCTGTGCGGAAAGTCATGTTTGGTTTGCCTATCAGTGACTCAGACATAAAGGGCCGGAAATTATGACTGATTTCAATGCAATATAAAAATGAATTAATAATTATTGAGAGAAAAACATTTCCAAAGGGAAGGCTTTCCTACAAATACTGACTCCAAATGAAAGCCTATTCTCCGAACTCAGTCTTCATTTCATTTGAAAACATATTTCTATTGAATTAATATATGTTTTAAATAATAAATGGTTTTCTAATGAATATAAAAATACAGAAATTCTTTACATTTAATGCAATTCTCTGTTTATAATAGAGTTGACTGTCTTTCGCACAGAATATCCAGAACTGAATGAACACTAAATTCAAAGTAATTTCGGTGTTTTTCCGCACAGTTTTAACGCCAAGAGCTTTGAATCGCGTGACTGAATAGACAATTGAATGGATGATAATAGTAATGATTATTATAATAATGAGAACAATATATTTCAATATTAGATTATTTCAATTATATTTCACTTCCATTGAATATAAGTCACACTTTTGTATCTATTGATAGATTGAATTCAATTCTGAGCCAATAATTTGCAGGAGTATAACACCAGAAGGAAATTCTTGGAGAAAATTGATTCACAAATTCCTCTGTTTATTATTCTATGGAAAAATCTAATCTATGAAAATCAATATTCTTTGCCGAACAGCACCAGTAATTGCACAGCGATTTGATTCAATCAGACTTTGACTAACAAATGAGTGAATAGTTTTCGTGTTATTGTTTTTTTTTCGGACAATTTTCTGATGCCTTCCCTTTCTTATGCCTTTCCATCGGTTCACTGATAAATATAATGGAAAGACTGTCTGATTATCCACTCATTTGTTGATGGGATTGAGGTTTAGTGGAGGCGAAGATATATTGTGTCTGATCTCTGTCTCTAATCTAATGTATTTGAGTTTGTTCTCAGAGTCTGTTCCCTCTCAGACTTAGACCAACAAAAAACAGGAGATGCCATCAATTGATGAGTGGCTCTTCCCTACAAAAAAAACTTCAATGAGATTTAGGGCTGAAGTAGTGATAAATAAACATAATTTGGTTAATTAAATGCGAGTCTTATCTAATATTCTGTACTCAATAGTGAATACAATACATGAATAGCGGTTCAAATCTACTCCCAATCTATTGACACATATTTCACTTATTATTCTTTGAATTCTGGTCTCTCTCTCTCTCTCTCTCTCTCTCTCTCTCTCTCTCTCTCTCTCATGAATTGAAAAAAATTTATTTTTTTTATTAATTAAAACGACTTTTAAAAGGAAGTAATAATTTATTTTGAATTACTATTAAAAGTAATTCAATGTTTTTGTATGTATTTCCTCTAATTCACGTCAATAAATGGATAAAAACTTTTTGTTGTTAAGTCTTTTTACTTAAAAATATAATTTCAATGAATTATTATTACGTTTTATTGACTTTTATTGATATTAAGATTAATAGTCTGTCCCCTCAATGAGAAGAAAACCTCTTTCTTTGGTTTGGATACAGTTTTTTCATCAATTTTTATGAGTAAATGAATGAAAGATTTCAATTCAAAGGCATATAAAACACTCTTTTAATTTATTTGAGTTAAAGTTTGGCCTCAAAAATATCCCCATTTTATCTAAAAACTGTATTTTCATGTCATTATATTCGAGCAAAAAAAGTTTTGCCCATTTTTCTTGAGACAAGAAAATCGATGAATACTTTACTCTTAAAAATTATATACATTTATATATATTATATGCATTTCTATAGACTTGTCATATATTCTTTGATATACTTATAAAATAACAGAAATTTATTTTAAGAGAAAAACCTTTTCCTTATTTTTCTGTTTAAACAAAAATAACAGAAGAGTTTCCTTTCCTCAGATGAGATGAGAGGGAACGGTAGGGAACGGCCTTAAAACACAAAATATTGGTTTCATATTTTCCGATACAAAACTTAATGCAATTTCCATTCAGAAGAGGAATATATTCAATAAATTCTGAGGCTTTATATCCGAAACAATTTCTTAGATAAAGGGATGTCATGAAAACCAATTTCTTTCTGATAGAAATGTATTCTTTGAGTTCATGTAAAACACAAGAAAAACAAAAGACCTTTCGCTCTCTCCCTTTCCCCCATTATATCATTATTTTTGCTGCTTTTTTGATGCAACAAAAAAAGGAAAGGTATGATTCAGAGCACAGAATATTGGAATGGTATTAGAGATTGAGTGGAATTGAGGGCTCATTTTTAGCCAAAACTGATATAAACCACTAAACTCTTGGAGAAAATATGGATTTCATCCGCAAAATACAATACATTTATATATTTTGATACATTTCTTGCTTTCCTTATATTCGACACAAAATTGGTTTTTCTCTAAATATGTCTCAAAAATAAACTTCAATTCGATATTCAATTATAAATATGACTCAAATTTAATACAAAATGAGTCCAATTTATGGCTAAATTGCTCGGAGGTATAGCCAAGAGTAATAAAATAGCGAAACTCATAAAATAAACTTGGTAAAATTAATTACAAGATTGTTTGAAATTTTCCAATTAATATATTGTATATAAAACATAATAAATAAATATTATATTTTGTTTTTCGGGTAATAAACCGCTAAAAAGGTCTTGGTCAATCGATTACATTGTCTACGATCAATCATTCTCGACCCTCCCCTTGACCATCACTGGGTTCAATGATCTGAATATTGTTTGTATTGATTTTTCTTCAATAAATTCCTGTTTTTTTTTCAAAATAAGCGAAAATATTGTCTGAAATCTTATTCCGAACAGAATATTGACGTAAAGAATATTCTGGTTTTTCTTCTTCGAGAATAATCTCAGAATATATACGAAAATTATTCAAAGAATTTCTAAGTATAGCTTCAGAGCAAAGGACTGAATGAAAAGTTTTGATTTTTCTTTGGCTTCCAATCGATTTTATTCTGTGCAGAGGCTGGCGCTCCGCTTTAGAGCACAGAATTAAACTTTTCATAGAGAATGTAATAGATGTGATTAGAGTCGACATTATCGGTCGTGCCGTTACTCCAATTGCCAGACATTATCGATCGGTTGTTATATCGGAGAGAAATTCCGGTAATTTTTTTCTCCTTCTCCTTCTTCTTCAGCCCAAACCATAGGGAAGACAATATATTTGACGACAATTTATGTCTATTTTTAATACAGTTTTAATCTGAAGTAAATCTAATGGAAACACAAAATATAAGTTTTGTTTCGATTCATTAAAAATTATATTTTTATTATATATTGAATCGAAATCTTTGATTCCCAGCGGAGGGAAACGAAGGGAAAGGAAAAGCAATAATTTTAATGAAAATTGAATTTTCTTCGCTTAAAAACACTGTAATTTTGAGAACAATTTTTGCTAATAGTCAGGGATGGGTAGAGGGGGGTTAAAAGGGGCACAAATCTAGTGATGGATTAATGATGAAAAACCAGGAATTTTCTCGCTTTAAGGCACAGAATAACTGATTCTTGAAATTTATTATTGGAAAACATAAAGCCTGTGATGCGATCAGCCCTGACTTTATCCCCTTTAGCCATCCCTGACATGAATAAATCCTTTTGTTTTGGAGGCAAAACATAATTAAAATTTTTTTCAAATACTCAGAGTATATGGAAAACAGTGTTTTCATTGGGAAATGTGTTGTTTTTAGTCGGTTCCCATCAACTGTTGATATTAATATAATCTCTATTTTTCTCTCTTCAGTAGAAAAGTATGTATTTTGTGATAAAAAGTAATTTTCTGCTGAAAAATGAGACAATTTTTTGCAAAAGACTTTCAAAAAGGAGCGGAAAATATGAAATATTAATACAGACTCCAGTATTGGTGTCATTAAAATCTATACACGTTTTGTATTGAATGCAAAAATATTAATAATAAATGAATATTTATATACAGTATCAGCAAAATAGAGGTTTTAGTGTATAATTTCAAATCGATTTTACATTTTTATAAAATTAAACTCTAAGAGAGAGAGAGAGAGAGAGAGAGAGAGAGAGAGAGAGAGATCGGGTGACTGTTTTGCTGACTGATTGCAATCGACATAAAATTCAGTATAAAATTCAATACGAATTCTCGACTCAATTCCTGTGCACTTCATTTGGATGGGAAAACGGGAGTTAAGGGAAACGTTAGCCATCGCCTGTGCCATCGCCTGTGCCATCCCTTTTCCCATCTATTGATTAGTGGCTGTTCTCATGTATCGCAAAATGATATGCAATCTAAGGACTGGATCTTCAATTTTCTCGACTCATTTTCCTTAATAGTCGATGACTTCAATATCCACTCAAACCTTTTGCACTGGTTTTATGTGTTTTCTCCCCCATTATTCTGAGCTCTCGTGTAGTTCCTGTTAAGTTTACAGAATGAGTAACGAAGTTTTTACAGCCAGAATATGGCCGACAATACACACTCTGGCTATTAATACAACAACAAAGTGAATGCCAGTGCAATACGAGTGCCCTTAAACCGGAACTTTGCTTCTGATGACTAGAAACGCATCCAAACACTGGTTGTATAGCCAGAGCACAGGGCTATTGTTGTGGCTCAGAATGCAGGCCATGAATACGATATACATTTTAGTGGCCGTCAATCTTATGGCTGCGCTCGCGATATGATTCTTCTTTGGCTGTTCCTTATGGTGTGCTTCAGCACTAAAAACGCGAATCTCAGCCAAAAATCTAAATGACTTACGTTTCTCTCAAACGCAAAGTGTGAGTCTTTTCCCTCTATTATCTATTAGAGGGGGATAACCAGGCCTTCCAAAAGAGGAATATCCTCTGATTGGCATTGAATTTTTTGAGCTTAATCTTGCAAATCCAGCAAAATTCTGTGTCGCCCTTGAATGCGCACAGCATAATCCAAAAATATTGATTTATCTGGTGCTGGTAGGCTGTGCAGCTTGTTTTACAGCTGGAATGCCTGGCCATTACTTGACTGAGCGCAACAATATTCCTCTTCGCGTGCAGTCGGAGCTCAATCTTCTCATTTTTTTTGAATGAATAGTCTTTTATGTCAGTCCTCTCTCTCTTATTCTGTTCTCTGGTCTCTAAACACAATATTATATGGTTTTATGAAAAGCCCTTTAGCCTGAAGGCCAAAGAGGAACAGCACTCGCCTGAGCTCTTTGCCAGCCATTGCTTACCCGTTATATTATTTATGTATTACTGGCACAGAATAAGAAATGTTGTGATGGGCTCTGCAATACACTCTATGAGCCGGTGCTCTGGCACTGACTTTAATATTCTTCAGAAGAAATTAAATCTGAAAATAAATTTTCTTCGGATTTAATATCAAAAGCATTAAAATCACTCTTTATTTGGCAGTAATTTTGTTTCGCTTTTGTCTATTGAATGAGAGTTTAATCAAATGATTGATTGGTTTTTGTTTTTAACGAAAATATTCTTCAAAAATGTGTTTCTTCTGCCAATCGATTAGCTTTTGTGCAATCGATGGCTGAGTGTCGTTATTGAAAAATCTTATCTGTAATTACCTGAGTATTAAACTCTTGGGCCTCTCATCTATGGGCTGAGGAATAGAAAAACTAATCCGAAACAATAATTTGCTACTAATTTGCAGATCATTTGCGAGAGTATTCGCCACTCGTTTATCACAATCAGATCCGACTCTGAAACTCATGTAAAGCTATTTTGAATTATTTATATTGAATTGCATTCAATTCTGTCCTCTTATTCAGTGCCCAAACTGTTCACAACTGTTTTCGGAATTTATTTTCCCTCTCTTTTAAATGTATTTTGCAAGAGTAATGACCAGGGTGGTCCATAAAATAAACCATTGTTTCCCCCAAAAATCCCATAAAATTCTAATTAATTAAAATTATTTTTTCTATTTTACAGGGATTTTGTTGAATTCAAACTTGTTTGCGGCCTAGAAATTCGAGCTTGGTGACTTTATTGGTGAGTTGAATGCCTGGTTATACCAGTTTTGTATATCAAAAACATTTTATTATCGAATGAAAAGAAATTTTTTCGTCTTTTGGTTGAAACACTTTATCTCTATTAAAGTGTTGTTTAATATAATAAACAGAAAAAGAAATTTTAAAAATTCAAAACTTGAGCTCAACTTTAGTCTCGGCCTTAGTCTTGGGCTATAATAGTCGTATTGAATGTGTCTTTGCTTAGGTCTCTGCCTCGACATGTATTCTGTGCTAATGTGTGCACTATTTATGAGATGTTTGTGTTGCTCTCCTCCGTCTCCCTCTCCCTCTCCTCTCGCTTTTGCTTCGATAAGAAAAAGTTTTTGTCAGTTTTCAAGTGCTCTCTAAGTGTTAGCTCGAGATTGAAATAATGAAAATCTACGGTAGAGTACATTCAGGAGAGCACAGCCTGTTTGATGAGTGGACCCCCAACGAAAAGCCTTTGTGCTGTACCTCTGACTAGGCTTTCCCTTCGAGTGAATATTTAATGTCCGGAATTTCATTACTATTTTCTAATCATTTGATAATAATCTGAGAGTTTTATCACATTTTCTTGAAATGCGTTTCAAAAGCATTTCATTTGTCTTCAAATTAACGATTAATTGGTTTTCACTAAAACTCGGATTTTTATGTCTTGTTTTTCGTGATATCCGTCGAAATAGTTGTTTGTTTTCGAAGAGATTTTATCTGATTTTCATTGAATTCATTCATAAAAACGAAAGGAATTTATACTTTGAAAGTTGTTTTGAAAATATTTTTTCAACTTTTTATATCTTTTCAAATCTTCTTTTGTCTCGAAATCCGATTTCAAACTCATCTCGCATTCGGAGCTCATTATAAAATCAATTTTATGCAACAAATTGACAGAAAAACAAAACTATTAGGACTAAAATACCCATGAATTTGAATAAATAAATAAAATAAATGATAAATAAATTCCCGGAAAAAGTAAATCATGAGATCATTAGTGAAAAACGAATGAAAAGATTTAAGATTTCTATTAATTTTTGTTTACATTTGAAGACAAAAAACATTAAATAATTTTATCAATCGCTTAATGAACCGAAAATAGCTATACTTAGCAGTTGTGGACATTGAATGAGCCATAAGGGAGAGCCGGCTGTGTGTGGGGAACCCCTCGGGGGGAACAAAGTGCAGACCTCATCAGTTGTCTGGTCACGACTGTGCTCGCGATTGTCCATTCAATAGTGTATTTAAAGGCAAAACCGCCAGCAATCGTGACCCTAACCACTCCATACACCCCCACACACACACTCGCTCACACATTTGGCACACCATATACAGAAACCTTTGCGGCGCACTCATCATACCTGAGCTCTGCCTTCAGGGTTGAGTCGTAAAAACGTTTTTTTGGAAGACTTTTGATCGCACACCACAACCATAAGAGTGGTGTTCCTTTCGTTTTTGGCGAAGAACGTGCGAACACCTGAAGGCGTCTCACATTTTATGGTTGTGCGATATGAGTAGTATTTCATACAAATTGTTGTTTTTCGTCTGCCCTTAAGCACAGGGCTCTCAAGTGTTGGCCTAAACCTATGGTTAGATAATAACCAATTGTTTTAACGGATATTTTGTTTGTGTTTTGTTTGCCGTAATTCTCATGAATTGAATGCCTTTTTCTCTGGATTTTTATGAATCACTTGTTCTTCAAACGACGTCTCAAATGATTATTTCGTTCAGCAGTTAATTATTTTTGGTCAGGAGTCCAGTGGAAAGGTATGGAATATGTTGTTCCTCTACATCCTCTTTGGTCCGGGTCTTAGACCACGATTTTCTCTTGTTTTTCAGTCCCGACGACTGTATTATTAAATGCTATTAATTCTGAGATTTTTTGTTTCTTTTGAAACAATTTTCTCATAATTTTCCGATTTTTTCGGTTAAAACTCAGCAAAGATATAAATTTTATTCTGTGCTCTCAGTTATGGCTTTCCTTTTTTCGTATGAATTTTGGAGGTTTTGCTCAAAATTCTGCGGAAAAAAAACTGAGTTTTAGTTTTGTTTTCATTTCAAATGTCAAAAACGATTTATGACTTAATTATAACCAAAAGTTTAATAACGAAAATTGAAAACAATATTTCGGTTGAATTGGTTTCTCTCTGTTTTTATGTATGTCCTCTTTATTCTGTGCTCTTCTTCTCTATTGTGTAATAACTTTTATGGACATCCCATAGTGTGGAATGAGTTATGCGGATCCCAGTAGAGGCCCGCTGTTGTGGTCCATAACCCAAACTAATGGCCATAAATATTATCCAAGAGCTAAATGTTTAACAACACAGTATATTCTGCGGTTATGGCGTCCCTCTTAGGCCCATATGGGAGCGGAACGGGCACTCACTTAAATGTATGTATAGCTGTGCTGTGCTATGAATGACAGCTCAGAATAGATAATAAATGAAATGTTGCTTAAGAATCGTAGTATACAATAATCATCATCAGTGCCCTGTTCTCTGGCAAAGTGCACAGACATAAGCATAACAGAGAGCACAGCATAATTTTTTTTTCGCCGATATTGGGTGTGATATACAGACCGAGTAAACCCGAGTGCTCTTCATTCGCAATGAAGTTCAGGTTCATTGCGAAGGCTAACTCATAATAGGGATCGACTATATTCTGTGCTGTATATTAATGTTTTGTATGTCATCCCCCTCTTCAGCAAAATTCTAAGCACAGGGCTATTGGGGGCCTGACTTTGGGCTTCATTCATGTCATAAACTATATCTATGTTTTTCGTATAATATTAGATGAGTTTGACTTTTGTTGAGCTCCAGAAGAATATATCGTATAATATATTGTATAATATATGGTATAATGACTTGAATTTATTGATAACCGGATTACTATTAGCCAGCAATCAATCGGAATAAAGTTTTGCTCAATTTATTTGATATTTCGCTAATTTATTGAAATTTCGTTTCAAAAGGAATTTGTTTTGAATTTAATATTGATTTGAATTTTGAGTTAAAAATAGTTTTCAATAATTTTAGTGATTTTTTTCTCTTTCGCTGAAACTTTTTATGACTTATGCCTTGAATTAAATCTAAAATTATGAAGACTTCCCCCTCCAAGCAGTGCGAATGACAAAACGTGCACCATGCTCATTTTTCTTCGGCTTATGATTTATTAAAACTAATTTATTTTGAATGCATGTAAACGTCAAACGTATTTCATATTTAATAAGAGATGTATTTTTGTTTTGAATATTCCCTTAATTTTCACTACATTTCAGTGCTTTTCAGTAATTTTGGGCAAATTTTTTGGCAAACTTTCCATTATTTGGGTCAAAGTTCTCATATATTTCACTCAACTTTTCGGAGGATTTAATTAATTTTGATTATTCTCCGACACATTCTATTAGTCATTTGAAATGTTCAGGTTATTATTGATAACATTGGCCTTTACACTCTGGGCCAATAACCCGGTCGCCCATTAGAGCGACTCTGATTAGACAACGAGCACAGCCCCTGTATTTTGTTTATCATCATTATTAGGCATTTTTCGGTGTTGTTTCTACTCAGGGATGTCCACACTTTTCCCATTCACGTGAGTTAGGCCTGAGGTCTATGAGGTTAAGACATGTTTCAAGGGTCACCCCGTTTGGCCATCCCTGCGCTTAATAGACATGATTTTCGCAATAAATACAAAATTTATTAATAATATTGACTGAAGTTAAGCGACGGCCGAACCGTTCAAAAAGTTTAATCACTTTCTGTTTGCTCTTAAATAACATTATTTATAATCAAAACATTAAATACATTCACAATCTATAAGCAGTTCATTAGAAGAAGGAGAGGGGGCTTACAGTTCAGCCCTCATTACTGCTCAGAATAGTGTTGTCTCCGATAATATTGATTACAACTTTAGGCCAAATAATCATGTTTTTCATTATTCCGGCCTAAACTCTATGCTTGACTTTATTATGTGCTATTCTGTGCTCTCAGTCTCTTCTCATATTAATTTTCAGTATTTATAATTGGGTTTTGGCTCTTGGAGTGGAACTCCCATCCAATCCATCCAAATATGTGATGGCCCTAACAATCGCCGATCGACTAAATAGGTCTGTCCCCCTCCTGTGCGCTCAAATGTTTGGCGTAATTAACAGTTTTAATATTGTCTTTGGCTCTGAAGAGAGGAAACTTGAGTCGAGCCGTGAGTTTGGGCACAGAATAGCGCAGAATAGCACTGAATTATTTTTGAACACACTTTCCATCTGAAGATTGCGTTATAAACTGATCCAAACGCTAAACATCTATCACAAGGAAAGGCTGTTTTCTCCGCGAAAGGGAATTCTCGTCTCATTTGAGTAGAGTTTTGGCCAAATAATTAATTTAGGGAACAGTTTGAGTGCCGAATGAGAGAGCCTTTCCCTTTCGGCTGAGGCTTTCCTCTGATATCTAAACGATTGCTTACAATCTTTGGATAATATTTCAGTCTTTGCTGTCACTCATAAACACAAATATATATAAATATATCCCAAAAATAATCCCAAAAAGAGTTTTCTACTTTTGAGAAGACTTTCTGAACCCATCATTGAATAAATTGACACAAATTCTGGTCTCTCTCTCTCTCTCTCTCTCTCCCCTCGTCTTTAGACCCAAACAGACATAAAAATGGATAATATTTTTACTTATTTTTTATTCGCAAAACAAATATCTTTCAGTCGATTGCCTTTTTCTGTTCGGGTGCTCTCCTTCTCCTCCCTTTCCTCAGCAGAAAATGATGATAACGTGTCTGAAGACAGGGTTTTGCAATAAATCCAATCGAGAAAACATACGAAAAAATAGGCCTCGATTTAGACCGATTGGCACACATATGGGCAAAAACTCATTATATGTCTGTCCCCACGCATTGGTGTTCAGCCATTCCTCTAATTTTATCTCATTTTGATCGCTGAAAATGAGAAGAAATGAGTGAACAGAGACTGAAGACTAAGAGCCTGAAGACGAGCTGCGAAATGGATGGCAGAGAAAAGAGTGTTAACCTTAAACCCCAAACCTATTGAACCAGTAGTTAGTTATTTGCGTCAAACACCAGACACAAGTGCAGAGCGATTGTCACTCCTGATACAGGCGGGAGAGGGTAGAGGAGAGGGATAGCGAAACTGTTTCGACAATAGTATTGTTCACTTAATACTAATAACTGTTTCGCACCGAATGAATGACTCGTTTTTGTTTTCCACTCTTTTTTGCTCTGAATTATGTCTTTGTATTCCTGAGCCTCTCCTTTACGTCTCTTTGGGTTTCCCCACTTATTCAATGTCTCTCTCCTCTCGTGTCTCTCCTCTTCTTCTGGTGTCTGACTGACTGTCGAATCGAAAAGATCTCATTTTGAAGATCGAGTCTCACTTTACTCGACTCTATTCTGTCCTTAACTTTCTTCCATCACTTTCTCCTCACAATTCCTCTTCAAATGGTAGACCAATTCGTCTCATTCTTTCTGCTTCTGTTGTCTTGTGCTGTGCTCTACAACACTGGTGACTCTTATTATATGGCTGTGCTGTATGTGCTGTTCTGCAGATGTGACTCCAATATTACTTTTACGGAATAAACAGAATATTTGTCCGCAGTTTCAGTAATACCAAAGCAATCATTTGAGTTGTGATCCAAAACACCATTTAGTGGCGGAATTCTCGGCTCAGAATAACTGAACAATTGTCTGACATAAAGACAACTCGAAAACAGATCATTCATTATTGTATTCCTTATTTTTGTCTCATTTTCCGCGTCTATTCTGTGCTCACAATTCCGGCGAAATCAATGATAATAAAAGACGAGAAAACTTTTTTATCAAATCTTGAAATCAATGGAAAAAAGTTTTGATAAAAAGTTTATTTAATTTTAGTCTTATTTTTGGAGATCCGATGATTCCCTGTACTAAAGGAAAGCCTATTTTCTTATGCATTGAATGCATATCTCATCCCTTTTTTGCATTGAATTCCTGACTCTTTTTCTAAGAACAAAGTTTTGCCTTTATTTCCAAGAATTATATGAAAGGGATTTCCAATTCGTTTCTCATTTGAATTGAGAGCTAAACTTGAATTTTGTTTGGATTTTCATTAGTAAAGCACTTCTTCTTATTCTTCCACTTCTTTGGCAAAAGAATTATAACAAAAAACTTTTATATTATTCACTATTTTTTTGTTTGAATAGATTTTCATTTTGTCGTCAAAGAGAAAGAGAATGTCTTTCCTCTCAAATGTTTGTTCCGATTCCTATTGGAGATCAAAATTTTTGATCTGTCTCTCCCTCTATCACACCATACACCTCTCCCTTTCCCTCCATCTCCTTACGAATGATAGATATTTTTGCAATTCATTCATACAATTCAATGAAAAATCTCTTTTATTCTTAACTTTTTTGGATATCATTAATCTTCTTATGACTGAAAACATAACAACAAAACAAATGCTTAAATATTTCAGTGATTTTCAGCTCTCATTCAATATGTTTTTCATATAAGGAATTCCTATTTTCGTGTTATTAGAGTTTTTTCTTTCTTTTCTCTAACCTATTCTGTGCTTTTATGTCTATCCCCCTCTCCTTTGATCAAAAAAAAGTAATTCAAGCACCGGTTTTATTGATGTTTTTGTGTATTTGTCTGACTCTATGTCTGTCCCTTTGTTTATGTTCAATGTTATTGTCCACTATAATGGGTTACGCCTCTGACCAGTCGTTCATATTTTTGCCTTAAATTATATTTCTCTTTCATTTATTGACTGTTTGTTGGATACGGAGTACACTCTCGGTATTGAACTGTAATCTGAGGAACAGCACATGTAGGCAATCGAGTGGACAGCCTGTGTTTTGCTCAGAGAAACTCCAATCAGAAATGTGTTTATTTAGCAATTTATTTGGGATTTGGTTCTGGGCCTCCGTTTTGGGCCCTGAGTTTGCACTTCCAGTACACGTCTGGCGAATAACACCACAAATAAATGTTTGAGAATCCGAGAGTCGATCCGCTTTTAATCAGAAGCCCAGTCCTCTGACAGACTAAACATCGGTTTTTGTTTCATATTTGTCTGACCTCTCCCTCCGAGTCTTCAGTCAACTACTCCTCCGATGAGATGCTATTCTTGAAGACTGAGTCAATCATTATTTTGTATTAAATAGTTTTTAATCCTAAGTTTTTTTGTTACTTAATTCTGTCCCCTATTCTGTGCCTTAATTTTAAATTCTGGAGGATTTAGAGCCCATTCCTATCAGGGGTTGCCTCTCATTAGCCGAAAGAATCCGCTTTATATTCATTTGGTTTTGAAAACGACTTATACTTTAGCAACAAAACTGATGTTTGTTTGGGAAACAATTCGCTCACTCTCTAGCGTTATATGTCGTTCCCCTCTCCTCAGGAATAATACATCTCTTGAGTGCAAAATCAGAATTCAGTTTATAATAAATTGTATTCTTTTTTCTCTACTTTTTTATCTGTTTTACTCTTATTTGTGAATAAATTTTGTTTAGATTTTGATTTTGTTTTATTTAGATTTAGTGAATCTCAACTGTCTTTCCCTCTCAGAGGAGTTTTTAAACAATTGTTCCGTTCCTTCGGTATATCCTTTACTTATATCTGAGATGAGAGTTAACCCAAATTTCAGTCGACTTTTTTTTTGTTCAGATATTTTTCAATAAGAATTCTTAAGCTATGCTTAGATTCTGTGCCTTTTCCTCCGTTTCCTCTCTGTATATAACTCCTTATATATAGAATCTATCGATAGATTAAATATATTTTTTCGTTCGGCGAAGAAAAAACACTTTACTTATAGAGAAAATGCAATTTTATATTCAAATTTCAGCTGAAAAATGATTTGAGAGGAAAAAATCAATTTTGACTCTTTTCCGGAGCCTTTTATTTAACTCTAATATAAAAGTTTTTTAAGGAATTTATATATTTTTCGACAGAATTTTAAGCCTTAAATGAATTTCAGTGTTTGTATCGAAGAAATTGAATTTTTATTATATTAGAGGAAAAGAAATTTTCCATTAAATCATTTATGGTATAAGTTTTGGGAAGACTGCGATCTGAAGAGAGTCTGTGATTATCTATCAATTTATGAATTTCCATTGTGGAGGAAAAAGTGCTGTTTTTCTCCTTAAAAAAAATCCAGAATTAATTTTCTATGGATTTCCAGAAAACAATTCATTTTTTACCCAAAATTTAAATAAATTTTTAAATAAACGCTTCTTTTGAGTGATTTTTAAGCAAATGTTTGACTCATTCATCAATTGTTTGTAATGTTTGGAAACAATTCATTGAAAAACAAATCGCTTCTCAAATGAATGGCTCTTTGTATGGGAAAAACGTTTCGGTTATTACCAGAAAACCTGAAAAAAATAAATATTAAAACACAATTATATCTATAATTACTGTATATAATGTGTGTATATATTCTTGATATACGATATACGGGCGAAAAACGCCCATAAAATTGACAATAAATGTATGAAAATTACGGCAAATCATAGATCAAACAATAGGTTTGTTGTTATATGAGAACCGATTTGCTGAAGAAGAAGACAGTTATGGGTTGTCTGCAGAGGAGAAGAGCCCTGTTTTCGGGGCTATTGTTCGCTCGATTTGGTCGGCATAGCTATTGCTCGCAATCCATGTCCTTTTGTTGGAGTGTGTGATATGTTTGAAAACATAACACATTTTTCGATTCGAGTTCAAACATAAATCGAAGCGCGAGCACAGCCTACAGAGCGCTAGCATTTGTATAAAGAATGGGATCAGACAGGGATCTAACAGCCCCTAATTCAAACAGAACACACAATGCAAATATACATTAGTATATTACAGTCAATACTCGATATTATAAACACAATTATAGTTGATTTCAGTGCCGAAAGATATACCGAAGAAAATCTATTTATTATTATTTCATACATTAATTCAAACGAAAATATTATTGATTTTTCGTGTTATTTGACTCTCTATTGAAAATTAATTTTTGTTTTCTTCTGGAAATCTGCCCAAAAAAGGTTGTGCTCTGCAGTGTTATGGTGTAGTGGAAAGACGTTTGATTGTATTCCCGATCATTTCATTTCTAATGATTTGGTGTCAGTCAACACATTGGATGAAAAAACTAAATATTTTTCATAAGTATTGCAAAAAATGAGCGAAAAATGTGTTCGCTTTCACACATTGGGGAGAAAATCGTGAAAACAGTATATCACTCAATATTTTTCGCTCACACCTTACGGACAGAATATTCTGGTTCTCCCTCTCCTCTCAACACTAGACTCGACTCTCGACTAAACAAATACATAATAAATGTTTCGCAGAAACACATAGAACTCCAATGAAAGAAGTTTTTCGCCGAAAACTCCCGACAATTCTGTCTCGTTATTGCTCTCCCCCTCCAATATGTAGAGCACCAGCAGTTCATAAGGCTTTCCCTTCGATTCTTATTACAAACATTTGTTGAAAATCCTAAATATATTACTGAAAATCTCATTAAGTTTTTTACTGTTGAGAAAAATCTGATTATTTTCTGATTTTATTGAAATAATAAACAAATCTTTGCTTTCAGTCATTCAGTCAGTCCTCTAATGATTGCTTACAAACTCAGGGGTCGACCGATTTGAAGGAATTCCTAACAATTGTTTGCCTGAAAATTAGGAAAATTTTCTTTTGATATAAAATTAAATATAAATTTTCAGAGATATTATGAAAACATATGATATAAGAGACTGACTAAACACAGGATCAGTTTATTGAAGGAAGAACTCAACCATTGAAAACATGAGACTCAGAATAATATGCTTTTTGTTTGCTTTGTTTCAATGGATTTGAAATCTCATTCGTAAATACAATCTGTTTATGAATTTGTAATAAAATTAAACATTTATTTAATATTTCTTTAAAACTCAGCCATGTCTTTGATCAGGGATGTGCAAGATTTAAATTTTGTCTAAAATAACAGGTTTAGAAACGAAAATAAATTTGGTAAAACCCAATTAAACCAAGATTTTCACAATTAATTTCACGAATAACTTCTTATTCTTGGAATTAATGGACATTTCAAACATGATTGACTTGATGAACATCCCTGTGCACATCCCTGATCACAATTAGAGTCATGAATTTGGGTTAGAAGTCTTGATAAACATATCCATCATTTGTATTGTATTTGTTTTGGAC
Source organism: Minunthozetes semirufus (assembly GCA_034699985.1). NCBI lineage: Eukaryota > Metazoa > Arthropoda > Arachnida > Sarcoptiformes > Punctoribatidae > Minunthozetes > Minunthozetes semirufus. The sequence goes on along the minus strand of JAQIXD010000924.1, from coordinate 81 downwards.
TCAATTTCCTAATGAATTGAATGCAATCCGTTTTGAATGCAATTCAAGTAAAACTTCTTTGACTACAATTCTCTGATCGAT
>JAQIXD010000923.1:0-19273 GCA_034699985.1 Minunthozetes semirufus | reverse complement strand
TCTTAAGATATCTTCTTTATTTGGTAGCGTTTATATGACTAAAAAAAGAGCGAAACATCTGTTATCATTGATACTATCGAGTGATGTTTCTGTCCTCTTAGATAACTGCCTATGAGCTCCCTCTCAAAATGTGTCAATCAATCGCATGAATATCAAAGATTCAATAAAACAGATTTTGAATTCAAGTTATAATTTTAAAATCTGTTTAATAATAAATTATAACATTTAATATTGATATTTAATTAACAATTTTTCAGCCATTTATTTATTTATTCAGCTCTTCATAACTGAATATTTTACAATTCAACATTAAATATATTCCAAATGTTTTGTCTAAATTAAATGAATAATTTTTTGATTTATTCTAAAAACGATTTTTTTTGTATTCGATTACATTTTTAATAATTTTAGATTTGTCTCAAATAACTTCTGTATGAAACATCTTCTTATAATAAATTCAAAATTATTATTATTTTCATTGAAATTATAATAGAGAACATATTTTTATGATAAGAAACAAGTGTTGGCCCTCCCTATCACTCCTATCTCACCTATCAAACGAAACACATTTAAAAGTTTTAAGCCACTGATCGTTGATTTGAAGTGAATTATGAAATTATTGTATACTAAAAATGGAGAGAAATTTGAACTTTCGGTGAATAGAATAGAGAAATAAGTTATGAGAGAAAGAGTGATGAGAGATATGTTGAGCTCTACTTCTTGCTTATCATCATATTTATTGATAGTCGAGTGTAGAGCCAGAAGTGTTTGATGTGTCAGAGCGAGTGCTATGCCTTTCATGGTATGGATATTAAACTGCATTTTTCCGTCCAATGCATCCATTGTTATTTGGGATAACTTTTATCAGTGAAAATAGAATATATTAAAGGCATTCATATTTTACATCTATTGATTCGGTGCACAAAAAAATAGTTTTTCACCACTTCTTCATTGAGTGAAATAATCACTTTAAAGAGTATTTCTCTTCACTTCAATGATAACAATATTGAAATAATAAACAAATGAATTGCTTTAATACTTTTAGAATATTTAATATACTTTTGTTTTCCAACATTTTTTTATTCGGATTAATCGTAGTTTATTTCGTAATTCATTTATTTAATATAATTAAAAATATTTTTAATGCATTTTAAGTCAACATATTTTTAAACCTTTTCATTAATTAGATTTTTAGGATATATTTTATATGATTTCAAAACTTAAATGTAATTTGAGTAATTTCATCAAATAAATTTGGCTACGATAGTTGTAAGATTCTTTGCTACAATAAAATTAAATTTCTTATATTTTTGTGAATTTGGAATATTTTGTTCACTTGAATGCAAATAATTGTTCACAAATCAGTTAATGTTTTGCTTATTTTTTTGTGATTTTGGGTTTTATTTGGTTTTAGTGATACTTAAAGAACACTTCACTGCAATACATCTATAATTGGTTTTGCATTTAATGCATTCAAAATTAATTTTTTTTAAAATCATATTTTGTGAAATATATTTGAATTAATGATTAAATGTTTAAAATTTGTTTTAATTTAATTACTTATTCGACATTTTAGTTGTAATCCAATTGAATACGATCCGGTTGTAAGCTGTGATTGTCCAAACGCAATTCTTGTACTACTCTTATTTTCAAGAACTGTGCATGGACATCAATGCTTGACCTCAAATTAACATCAGAATCATCATATGGACAGTTGATTGGAAGGGATAAAAGTTCACAAAAATGTATATATATTTTATAATTTCTAAATATTAACATTTTTATTAAGTAATTTTAATTTTCGATTTATTTAAATACATTTTCAACACATTCTTTAACTTTAATAAATACTATTTAAATGTTTAAACAAATTAATATAACTTTTATTATAATAAAAGTTAAAACTAATTTTAAATGTATTTTAATGAATAAATAAATAAATATATTTTGTTTTAATGTTTTCAATACGTTTTCAACGAATATATCGACGAAATTCAATATTGAATTACATTTGACGGTCTATTGCTATGAATACTCATACGTTCTGAGCGTTACTCAGAATTAAGTGAAGACTACTCTAAAGTGTAAATTATTTCCAACAAAGAAGTGATTAAATCAAGTTTTAGTGCTGCACTTCTTTTTCCTCGTCTTCAATGGAAAATTGATTTGAGGGACAGGTATTCCATTCCAATAGCCCTGTAAGTGAAATCCAATCCGATTAGTCGATCGAATGGAGAATTTATGAATAATTCAATTAATATGATTACCGGAAAGCGTTCACCCGATGATTGATTGCATTGCATCGAAAGTGGGGCCAACTTATAGAGTCTGTTCAAGAATTCTGCTCTGTTTGGATTCCAATCAATTGACTTAAAATTTTGTGCAACACTTCTATTATTTGATGTCATTTGTGACTCTCTTTGATTCATATAATTAAAGTATGCGCTCAGGTATTGACTGTCGACAGAACTTTTACAAACTTCGAGATTTGTTTTCGGATAATAATGTAAATAATTGACACACATTTCATCGCTGATGGCGTGCCCTCCCAGTGTTATATTAGTCCTATTTGTAGTCAAATAACGACATGTGTTTATGAGAACATCTCCCGGAAAGACATTCACTTTTTGTTTCAATTTTCGGATCTCCTGAAAGTGAGGGCTATAGTGGTTATCTCTATTAACTTCAGGCAATTCAACGCCTCCTCTAATGTGTTGAGTCCACACTCGAACTCCAGTCAAATGTGTGTGCAATTGAGAAGCGAATATTGTTATGCCATAGGCTGGTAGTCCAGCTCTCGTACATTCTGATGTACAGAAACCGGACAAATCAAATGATGACTGCTTCGGAGGGATTGAGTTTTTGTCGCTATATTCCAACCCAATTTCGAGAACTCCAGCGTCGTGTGCTCGCAGTCTATCCGTGTAGTAGATTCTAACACCAGAGCTGTCGATCCAATCGCTTTTCTTTTCGGGATTATTGTAATGGATTTCTAGCATCACATAAAGCGAGTAATTTTTACCACCGATCGGAAGTCCCGCTTCTTTTGGATATGACAGTGGCTATCAATAGCGGAAAGACATTTATAATTTAAGTCGAAATGATATCTGTCTAACCCCTGCTCCCATAGCCCAGGCAGCTATTACTCGTTTGCAATTTTCAAGAATTGATGGTTTTTCTGATGCAAAACAAGAACCGTTCCAATCTGGCAGCTCTTCATCTGATGAAACTTCGCAATGGAAGAGTTCCATGTGGTGTACCTCAACATAACATAACATATAATTTGACTCAAATGATATTCAATTGCACTGAAAACTAACCAGAGCTTCATTTCCTCCCTGAATAACGGCTTCGTATTGTATAACGTGGTGTTTATTTTCCAATTCTTGTGGCAATCGATGGATTCGACACCAATAAGTTGTCTCATCACTCGGAACAATCACTTCATTGTTAAGGAGATCCACTATTTTTGTTGTTATGGATAACTTTGGTAAGACTTCCAGCTTTTTAAGTAAATGAACTCTTTGGAATCCATGCTTAAAGTCAGTCAAACGAATTCCATCCACTCGGGATAATGGACCCCTTCCCGTCACGTAAATAACATGTGTAGTTCCGTCCTTTTTATATATTAGTTAATTGAATATTGTTTTTCAAATTTTACTGATTTTTCAAATAATTTTTGTCAAATGTATTAATAAATAATTAATTATAGAGAATGACCTCAATCACATAATCGTTAGGATCACAGGTAAGGAAATCGCGATGATATGCATATCTGATTACTTTTCCTTTCTTTTTGAGACTCAATAGTTTGCAATCATTTGATTCTTCGTCAACAAAAACAAATCCGTTCTCATCTGTATGTATATCCTTAACATAAATAAAAGAATTTTTTAATTCAAAACTTTTTGGAAATTATATTAATTTGTTAATAAATTAAGAGTAATAGTTATTAATGAAATAATTGATGACTTACTTGAAAATGTAATTTTCGTTTTCTGTCGGACCAAAGGATACAAAGATCTGCTGAAGAGAGTTCTCCGTACTCGGAGAAACCGATTGCAAACCAGTCGTAATCTTTGTCTAAAACAATCCTGACTTCAAATGCAAGACTTTCTGTTTGATAGTCAACAGTCCAGAAGAGACGGTACAGGTTTTGAGGGTCGAGTCCTATTTGAAATGTAAAATCCGATTGATTTTTAGGACTGTCGTTACCATTAATTGGATTAAAATTAAAGTAAAATAATATAATAATCGGCGAAAACATAATAATATTAATAATAATTAATAATCGAATCGTTTTTATTTGAAGACTAAAATCTTCTCTTATGTAAGTTAAACACCGATTAACTAATGAAGAGCTGACTCTCATATAAACCCAAAAAACAGTTCTTCACATCTTTGCTGAGACACCAAAAATCCTTTTAATAAAACTATAAATGATTGACTAAATTGTTTGGCCGTCATCTCAAATGTTTAATACATTCACTATCATTCTAAGGGATGACCAAGACTTCTGATCCACACAAGAATTTCATAACTTCTTAACGATTTGCAAATTAGAAAGTAGAGGAAAAGCCAATAAAATTAAGTTTTAAATTAAAAGGTTAGTTTGAGCATCAATTCGGAGTCAATTATTTAATTTATAGTTTAATTAAATTAGAAATAAATAATTCAAATATTTTTCTGATTAAAAGTGAATAAATTATATTTAAATTCTTGAGTTATTTCATTGATTTTATCTTGAATTTACTTTAGAATTACCAGTTTTGAGAGCTTGTGTTAAACTCCCGGTCCGCCCGCCTTAACCAAAGTTATAAGAGCTTTATTGAAGTGATTATCAGAAGAGGTATTAGTTTTTTAATAAATGACCAAAAATTCCTTTTATATTGAATTCAGAATTCCTTTTAACGCTTCTCTTCGAGAGTCAAATATTTGTCGATTGGTTTGCATTTGCCTTCACTACAACTCATGAGAGAATTCAGAAGGAATTCCATAAATAAATAAATTATTCAATTTTTCTTCACTTCTCTATTCATTAAAACTCAGATATCATTAAATTTTTTCCTTAATATTAATGAAGAAAATTTCATTTGTTCTCAAAATTAAGTCTGAATTCAATTTAGTAAGTCTTTTGTCAACCGATATATTAAGTGGAAATACAATTTTAACGGCTATTGACGTTTGTTAATCACAAAATCAAGCAGGATACCATTTCAATCAGTGGTGTCGAAGGGGAAATCACAAAATTCTTGCATTTAGGTCAGAAATTTGATCAAATTCCCCCTCTCTTAGATCGGATAAAAAGTTGAACCTCTGAGGCTGAAGGCCTTCGACAATGATTTTAATATTTATTGAATTTTCAGTCAACAGTTAAGTGATTTATTTTTCTATAAATAATTCAAAAATTAAATTCAAATACAACGAAAAAGTTGAGGAAATGCACTAAAATTAATATCAATTGAAATAATTATAATTTTTGGTAATTGATTTGTCGTTTAAAACTATATTTCCTCAAATTATTTATATTTTTCACGAAATATATCCGTAAATGAAAAATATATTAATTTGATATCAATTTAACTAAAATAAGATAAGAAATCAAAGTTCACTCAATAATCAGCAAATCATACGATTTATGGAAATATAAATTGATTTGAATTTGAATTATAATTAAATAACTTAAGAAAACAAATCAGTTTTGATTAAAACAATTTTAATTAACCATAAAATACAGGAATTCAACAAAAAGTCATTGAATCGGATTTAATGCCCAAAAAACCATAAAAAAATAATTGAATTTCACTTAAAATTAATGAAAAAAAGTTTTTAAAAAATTTGAGAAATATTTAAATAAATCTCAAAATAAATCAAAAATATTGTATTCGAAGACATTTTTAAATTAATTTAAAGAATGAACGGAACAATTGCTTTACGACTTCGGGGATAATTTGGAAACTCTTTCTTATAGTTGCGATGTTTGGCCAGAGCCCAGACCGCCATTTGATAGAATCCGGCCGCTGTGAATAGTCCCGCCGGTAAGCATTGGGTCATTACTGTGAAGGCCGCCCACGAATACCACTCATAAGCATAGTTAGGACACGAAACCCAATTGAATAGCAAAGTGAATGGATTGCCGGTCGGGTACGGAATCTTTCGCTCGTGACTGCCCTCCGGTCGCAGATTTCTAAGCGCCAAATGAATGGATAGATTTCCAAATTCAAACAAAAGGAATGCAATCAGAGATGAGTAGACCTGAAGACTACCCAATAAAGGTTGGGTATAGAGCGGGTGATTCACATAATAACCGATATAAAAGGCAAACCCCCAATAGTAGGAGCAGTTCTTGAATAAGTTCATAATAGGCATCGTTGAGTGAGAGAATCGGTGAACAAATAGGGTTTCCAACAGACGCTTCACGTAATGGATTGTCCAACAAATGGCTGCGATATGTGTGACATAACTCATGGGAGCGTTGGCTTTATGTCCGTAGAGCCAAACCGGTCGCGAATACGATATCATATACGCAACGAGTGGTCCGAAGTATTCCCATAAGAAAACTGTTTTCCATCCTATTTGTGGCCCCAAGTCTTTCAGGTATAGATTGCGACCATTTTTTAAATCCAGAGTTTTGAGGACTACGTCATCGCTCAGTGTCTTTCCTCTTACCTCCAATCGAAGCGATTGTCTTTCGGGATACAGAGACTTCTTCTTGCGGTGAATCGCTCTCTTAATGTCAATTAATTTCGAATTCGGATTAATTTCTGTGAGCGTTACTATCACTTTAGGATCAGAACCGGCTTTGAGTATATCTAAATCCATGACTTCAATTGATTGACAACTGATTCACTTCTGGTTTGAGTGAATGATTAGAGATTCAAATATTGAATAAAAGGAAAATTGTAGTGAAGTTTGGATTTGAGAATAAACCCAAATATTCGTCAAACGTTAGACTAATTGAAGGAAAAATTTAAAAATTTCCTCAAACTCTGAATAAAAGATTAAATCAATTAAATCCTATAATGAAATCAATGGTAAAAACTGGTGTTCAATGAAATCAGTGTTACGTTTGGGAAAACCTGTCCTCTAATGAGTAAACTATTAAATACTCCATTAAATTATTGCATAAAAGAAATTAACTTTTTTTATCAAATATTATTTGTTTTTTGTTTCTGACTCTATATTTAAAATCAATACTTTTGTTGATATAAATCACAATTAAAGGCAAATGCTTTCAATTAAATGATTTTATTTAAATTTAAATTATAAGACAATAATTGTCTTAAAACATAAAAGAGGGGAACAATTAATGAGAAAAGTAATGTTGTTTTTTGATGACATTACAACTTGTGAGTCATTTTTTGGAGGCGTAATGTGTTGAAAGGTGTTGAGAGGTGGCGCCACTCAACTCATATGTCATTCTGAGTGTAAATATTGGGTTCATTTGATTGACATTTGTGTTGATAATCACGTAAACGAGTAAAATGGCTCTCAAACTACTGGTTGGCCAAAGTATGACCACTTCTAACCAGATTAACCGTTCACTAAACTTAACTAATTTCTTCTTCGCAGAGATCCTCAACGATGTGGTCAGAGGGGTCAGGAAAAAGGGCGAATGGAAAGTCTTAATTGTAGACACACTGGGGATGCGAATGATTTCTTCGTGTACTAAAATGCATGAAATAGCCGCCGAAGGCATTACTATTGTCGAAGATATCGGCAAAAAGAGAGAACCGTTGCCTAATATGGAAGCAATTTATTTGATTTCCCCAACGGATAAGGTTTGCAGACATTTATCATCGATTTATTGATTATAAATTTGTTGACCAAATTGTTGTCTCATCTTTTTGTGACAATCGGTCCTTCATTGCACTGCTTTTCCATTTCCAATGCCTTTGTTTTCATTTATCATTGAATTGTCTAATCTATTGATGTGTTTGTCTAACGCTTAATCTCTTAAATGTCTTCTCGTTGTCTAATCCTTTAATTATCGACGGGTTCTCAAAATGTCTTCTAAATGTCTAATAAATGACAGGAAGTAAGTGTTGTTTACATTAATTGATTTGTTTTTAACTTTAAATTTGTTTTGTATTCGTTTTTAACCAAAAATATGTCGAAGTCTTAGTAATCGATGAGTAATGGAATGAGTCATAATAGCCCTCCCTTTCTATCCTTATCTCATTATTATTATCTATGAATCACTTAAATGTCCAAAAATGAGACCAAATCTCTAATTAATTCTTATTTATATCAATAGTCAATACGACTCTTACAGCAGGACTTTTTGAGCTCTCGTATAGCCCTCTATAAGGCGGCGCACGTATTCTTCACTGAGTCCTGTCCCGAAGAGCTGTTCAACGAGTTATGTAAGAGTCCCTGTGCTAAGTATATAAAGACTCTGAAGGAGATCAACATCGCGTTCCTGCCTTATGAGTCGCAGGTCTACTCTTTGGACTTAAGAGAGTCCTTCCACTTCTACTACAGTCCGAGCAAACATTCACAACGATCGGCGACTTTGGAACGATTAGCGGAACAGGTGGCCACACTCTGTGCCACTCTCGGGGAATACCCTAATGTCAGATATCGGTCTGATTTTGAACGAAACGTAGAGTTGGCTCAACTCATACAACAAAAATTGGACGCATATAAGGCCGATGAGCCCACTATGGGTGAAGTCAGTCCTTATATTAAACTGTTTTTACGTTTGAATTCATTTATATTTTGTATGAAAGGGTCCGGAAAAAGCTCGCTCTCAGCTATTGATCGTTGACAGAGGTCTTGATTGTGTGTCTCCACTCTTACATGAGCTAACATTCCAAGCGATGGCTTATGATTTGCTTCCCATTGAGAACGACGTCTATAAGTTTGAGTCGGCCTCAGGTAATGAGGTTCGAGAAAAAGAAGTGATTCTCGACGAAAACGATGAGATTTGGGCCGAACTGCGTCACCAACACATAGCTCTGGTCTCTCAAAACGTGACGAAACAGTTGAAGAAATTCGTTGACAGCAAACGGATGAATACCAACGACAAGACATCGCTTAAAGATTTGTCTCAAATGATAAAAAAGATGCCGCAATACCAGAAAGAACTGAGCAAATACTCCACTCATTTGCATTTGGCGGAGGACTGCATGAAGACATACCAGGGATATGCAGACAAGTTATGTAAAGTGGAACAGGATTTGGCGATGGGTACGGATGCTGAGGGGGAGAAGATTAAGGATCCCATGAGAAACATTGTGCCCATACTTTTGGATCAAAGTGTTGGCATTTTTGATAAAATTCGAATAATCTTATTATATATTCAGTCGAAGAATGGTATTTCCGAAGAGAATTTGGCCAAATTGATCCAACACGCACAGATTCCTCCCACAGATAAGACTATAATCACAAATATGTCTCATTTGGGGGTAAATATAATCTCCGACAGCGGACGCAAAAAAGTCTATCAAATCCCCCGCAAAGAGCGGATCACTGAACACACGTATCAAATGTCGCGCTGGACTCCAATCATCAAAGACGTGATGGAAGTATGTCTTCCAAATGCCTCTAATTTTTGTTTCGTATTTTAACTCAAATTTTTTAATTAGGATTCTATTGAAGACAAACTCGATGTCAAACACTTTCCATTCCTGGCTGGAAGAGTGGCACAGCAGGGTTATGGCAGACCTACTCCTACAAGCATGAGATACGGACACTGGCATAAAGACAAGAACGCACTCAACATTAAGAACGTTCCGCGTCTTCTTGTCTTCATTGTTGGCGGTATGTCTTATTCCGAAATGAGATGTGCCTACGAAGTAACCAACACATCCAAGAACTGGGAAGTCATAATCGGTACGCCTTTTATTTAATTATAAATAATAATTGTTTTTAATGACAATTGAATTGATCTCAGGATCTGATCACATCATAACTCCGGAGGGTTTTCTGCAAAATCTTCGAGAACTCAGTAATTAAGTGAATCTAAAGACCAAAATCCAAGCATTCGATGGAAAGTATGTAAAAGCAGTAAATAATAGAAAATCAAATCATTTATTAAATCTTTTATTTATTATTACATTTAATTATAAATATTTAATTCGTTGAAGACTTTAATCATTTGTGCAATTCTTGTAAAATCTAATTATAAGACAAACCAACGATTTCTCCGGCAGTTTATGTTATGCCGACTATTATTCCCTTCAAAGCATACATTCCTTTAATTATATTTTAGACAAATCTTTAATCCATTTGAGAAATTTTAATTACTATTATTACTCTTATTATCATTAGTTTTAATTATAATTAAGAGATAAAGAAGTGAAACAAATTAACTTCTATTACTACTACTACTAGTCATTAAAAGACAGTCTATTATTATTTATGCGATTTGTTGGCTCCGACTCTAAAGACTAAACTATTGATTGATTTTAATTAAATTAATTAATAAATTTCGAGTTATGTCTCTATAATAGCATTCAATTGAGAGTTCTTATACTCCGATATCTATGATATCATTATATAAATAATTGAAATACACTTTAATTTAGTGACTAATAGTGTATACGATTAGTGACTAAAAGCCTATAAATATTGTAATAATTATTGCAATCAATTCTAATAATAAATTATTAATTAATGATTCAATTAATGACTCATTTCATTGTTTTTCCGAACTTTTATTCAAAATTTATTTTTTATTACAAGAAATCAATTATCAGTTTATTATTCGGTTTTCTTCGGACCACCCGTTCGACGAGTCTTACGAATTGGTTTTGGTTTCTGACTTCGGAGTAGAGCTGAAGCTCTTCGAAGACAAACCTAAATATTAAATGAAATCAATAAAGAAACAGATCTCAATTAAAGACATTTCCATACATTTTTCAAATCAGTTCTGTAGAGGTTTTTGTTGCAGAACTTCTTAATGTTGTTTAGTGTTCTTCGCGAGTCTTTATTCAACTCAATTTTGGCCACACTTTTTGACGGCTTTTGCTGATGTCTGCGCTTCTTGTAAACCAAAACAACACCCTTTCCGGTAGAGTTGGGTTCAACAGTAATGGCCTTTTGCTGAAGAGAACCCTCAAATCGCGGAACATAAAGACCTTTCGGGTTAAATGTTGATCGACTGAACCGACGTTTAATACCACGCGCTTTGATCAAAGATGATGACCAGTTCCGGGTCAGAACCCATTGAAGATCGCGCGAAACGTTGACTCCGTTTACCATTTTCTACGATAAGACCAATAAATTATGAGATAATTAATTGAATTCAATTATTTATTGATTTAAACTGACTTCAAAACTAATTTAAAGCAATGTTTGTCCACAGCTTTGAAGGAAGAGGAAGTCATACCATTTTGAAGATCACAATCAAAACCTAAGTAAATATGAAAACACATATTTTATACCCCTTTTTATATTATGGTATAAATCAATACAAAACCAAAACTATTTACTCCTCTCTAATGGTAACACTGTTTTTGAGCCAAAAACGCATTCAATTGCATAAAATGGTTGATTCAAAAAGTACGGCAAATATTTTAATTGAAGAGAAAAACGTGTTTTGAAAGAAAAATCCAAATAAAGAAACAAATCGTGAATTGATTTCAAACACGCCTTCAATTGCTGTGACTTTTGTTTGCATTCAAATTCAGATTTAATCGTTTTTTGTCGTTTGATATCAATTAAAGACTTAAATTATATAAAAATGTTGAACATTCAGTCGCGTTCACTTAATCCGGTCAATATCTTGAAAGGAGAGGCCGAAGAAGACAAAGCGGAAAACGCAAGACTTTCTTCTTTCATCGGCGCCATTGCCATCGGAGAACTCGTCAAAAGTACTTTAGGGCCCAAAGGAATGGATAAAATCCTTTTGTGTGAGGGACGTAATGAGGGTCGGGTAGAAGTAACCAATGATGGCGCTACTATTTTACGATCTGTCGGTGTTGACAATCCGGCCGCAAAAGTATTGATCGATATCTCAAAAGTAACCATTAGTTTAAAATTTGAGTTAAAGTCCTCTGATTTTAATCTATTGTTTCGTTCTTCAGACCCAAGACGATGAAGTCGGAGACGGAACCACTTCTGTTGCAGTATTGGCCGCAGAACTTCTTAAAGAAGCGGAACAATTGGTTGACAAGAAATTGCATCCGCAAACTATTGTCTCCGGATGGCGTAAGTCTGTAGACGTGGCCCGAAAAGCACTGGAATCAGTTGCAAAGGATAATAGTTCTGATGAAAAGCAGTTTAACTCTGATTTACTAAATATCGCGAAAACAACTTTGAGTTCAAAAATTCTTTCGCAACACAAAGACTTTTTCTCCAAATTGGCTGTCGATGCAGTTCTTCGGCTGAAGGGTTCCGGAAATTTGGACGCCATTCAAATAATTAAAAAACTCGGCGGAACTCTTAGCGATTCATTCCTTGACTCTGGATTTCTGTTGGATAAGAAGCCGGGAGTGAATCAACCGAAACGTATAGAAAAGGCACGTATTTTGATCGCTAATACCCCGATGGACACCGATAAGATCAAAGTGTTCGGTTCCAGAGTTAAAGTGGACAGTATTGCCAGAGTCGCTGAAATTGAATTGGCGGAGAAGGAGAAGATGAAGGATAAGGTCGACCTCATTCTCAAACACAACATCAATGTCTTCATTAACCGACAGTTGATATATAACTATCCGGAACAGCTGTTCGCAGATGCGGGTGTGATGGCAATAGAGCATGCTGACTTTGATGGCATTGAACGTCTGGCTCTGGTCACTGGCGGAGAGATTGTATCTACTTTTGGAAATCCCGATAAAGTATTTTCTTTTTTATTCTTATATCAAAATAAATTTAATTTCTTTCTGTCTTTGAATTGAAGGTCCGTTTGGGTCAGTGCGAACTCATTGAGGAAGTTATGATAGGAGAGGATAAGCTCTTGAAGTTTTCTGGTGTTCCATTAGGAGAGGCCTGTACTATAGTGTTGAGAGGGGCTACGCAACAGATTTTAGATGAGGCCGAGCGCTCATTACACGACGCTCTATGCGTTCTCTCGCAGACAATAAAAGAGCCGCGAGTGGTATATGGAGGCGGTTCCACTGAAATGTTGATGTCTAACGCTGTCTCACAATTGGCGGCTCAAACTCCTGGCAAAGAGTCGTTCGCAATGGAAGCCTTCGCCAAAGCTTTGCGTCAAATCCCGACAATAATCGCAGACAATGGCGGTTATGATTCGGCACAACTATTATCTGAGTTAAGAGCCTTTCACTCACAGGGAAAGCATTCTTATGGTTTGAATATGGATTTGGGAACCACTGAAGACATGCAAAAGATTGGAATAATTGAAGCCTTTATCGTTAAACGACAGGTTCTGCTGAGCGCTGCAGAGGCAGCAGAAATGATATTAAGAGTCGATAACATCATCAGAGCTGCTCCTCGAAGACGAGATCCTGATCATAGGGGACACTAACGGGACTGTCGTTTAAATATGTGTTTTATTCAAGTTTTTTATTTTAATTAAAATAATGAACAAAATTGTCTTTTAATTAACTTTCGATAAATCAATAAATTTGGACTTAATTTCACTGATTTTCAAACAAATTCTTTCCATAATTATAGTCGAGAAGTACTTAAGCTATCGGTTATACACTTAATAGCATTTCCTTAAACCACTTATTGCTTTCCAATTGGGAATCACTCACAAAACGTATTTATACTAACAAATCGTGAACTAAATCAGTATTCAAGTATTACTGACCGCCAATAAAATGGTTAAATTAAACGTTTGTCACAATTGAAAGAAATCGAAACAATTGTCTTCCAAAAGATCACTTTATTTAAAGGCAAACCATTAGTCAATGGAAAGAGTGTTTTAGAAGATTTTCCAATTTATTTAGTATTTGTGTTAAAATATAAAACAAACAATACTTAAGAAAAACACAAAAATTAAGACTAGAATTGAGAATATATTACATAATATAATAAAAAACATTTGTTATAAAAAATGTGTAAATAATTGACAATAAATAACTAATTTTAAATGTTTTTTGAAAAAAACCAGAAATTAATTAAAATAAACTTCAAATCAAATAAAGTAAAGAAATATTGAAAATCAATAAAATAATTGCAAATTCATTGCACTTATGTTCGTTTTTTCTGGTTCTTCGCCTTAATAGAAGTCCTGTTCTTTGAGTGCAAAGATGTGTTTCGTACAGCGTTTATATCGGGTATATCGGGTGCAGTCATCCTTTTGGGTGAAGTATTGAATAAAACCATTTTAGTGTTGATTACCTGACAATCGATTTGCATTACAGACATCTGACTGTATGTGACGTTTGTTCCACGAATTATAGATTCGTTGAGAGTTGATATCAATGGTATTAATAACGAGAATCGCGGCCTAACCTGTGCTGAGCTTCGATTCATTGGAGGTATTATCAAATAATCTTTTGAAGAATATGACAACAAATAAAATGTGTCATCTCTTCGATGAATGGCTGATAAAAGATCCTCGTAATTGATTTGTGGTATTTTCAGACCTTTTTTGTAGGAATCGATGGAATAGTCATTGAATTCATTGAAATCAGTTTCGGTTCTCTTTTGAATCCAAGCTTTGAGTCGCGGCAAAGGAATCGGTTTATTAAATCCATTTTGTTTATTGCTTTTAGCCTTCAATTGCTTCTTATATTTAAATACCTCTTCCTTTTCGAGTTTGACTTTCGAGAGCCAATCCCTTAGATCTGATTCAAGTCTCAAAGACTCTGTTTGGTTGACATAAGTCTTGCAATTGATGTTAGAATTGCTATCATTTCTGAATTGACTCGAATTGAATGCAATGACATCGACGTCAACGCTATTCTCGTTTGTATTCCAGAGGAGAGTACGACTCATCCCATGTTTTACTTGTGAATCACGTCTTGGATTTGAATCAATGTTTGAAATCCTGTTGTCGTTAGAGATCAAAACACCACTAAATGGCGCCAAATTAAGGCCTAACATGAAAACTACTGCAAGAAGACTGAGCGCAGCCTTTTTATTTGAGCCGCCATTACTGGTCAGAAGTGTCCGACACTTGCATTGTGTGTCAATTGTATTACTGAAACTTCTTTTAACCAAAAGATTATTATTGAACTCCAAATCAGTTATTTTTGTTTTCAGTCTTTGATTTTCATTCTTGAGATCAGAGTTTTCTTTCATCAAACCATTAATTTTCTGCTCTAAGCTCTCGAGGTATTCTTTTTTTCGTTTTCTGGAAGTGGTCGCCGCTTCTCTGTTTCGTATTTTTCGGGCCTCTCTTCTCAATTGGCATTCATTGAGCCGATTATCACCAGAATTTGTTCTGACAATTTGGTGGTTATTAAAGTTTTGTGTATTAATGAGTAAAGGCGTTAATGGCGTCGGATTTGCTATAATTGGTGACAACGGACTCATTGGACAGAAATTTATTGCCGGAAGTATTGTGACGTTCGGTAATGTATTTGTCGTTTGTGTTAACAAATTGTGCGGTAAGTCATCAAAGTTGGGAGGCGTCGACCGATCAGAAGAGGGCGGCGTTTCAGGCCCTGACACCGAAATGGGACTGTTGTAGGGACTGTAGACGGAAGCATCCGTAAGTGGACTGCTCTGCACTTGTATTAAATCAGAACTACTCGAATCATTTGATGATAATTCTGCCCAAAATTCTGGATCTAAATCTGAAAGTTTTGATGAGTTTTGATGACATCATTCAATAATATTACAAAAATGTAAACAAAAAGATAGAAATCAAACCTAAATCTTCTTCTGTGAGCATATTATCGACAATAAATCTGTCGTCTGTAGTGAACAGACTGTCGGTCGGTATTAATATTTCATTCATCTCTTTGTGTTTTGATTATAGAAAACAATTAAAAATAATTAAATTATAAAATGAATTGAATTTAAATAAAACCATTTGTTTTGTATTGTATTTATTGAGTCAACAACTCATTCATTCAGAGACTGACTCAGACTAACGTTTGCATAGAAATAAAAAATTGGCGCAAATTTCAAATCAATTTTATTTAATTATAATTAATTGTATATCAAATAAAATATTTAAATTGAAAGTTATATAACACTATTATATGTTTATATGTTTGTCAACTTTTTTCTTCTTTCATTTTTTTGTTTGTTTTTCAAATGCTTTGAATTCTTTAAATTTTGAATCACTTGTTATAGTAATGAAAAGTAAATAATTATGAGAAGAATAACATTATATAATCGGTGTTCATCAGCTTTTCAATTATCTGCCATAAAATTGAAATAAAATTTTTCAGACAATTTATTCTTAAAAGATGTGAAAGCGGCGAATGTCTGACAACACTTCACTTAATATAATGTCAGACACACGACTCTCAGATCTAAATTGTCTGAAATTTTAATTGAATTTATAATTGATTTCGAGTTTTTATTAATTTTTTTAAATCCAAAAATAATATCTGTTTTTACTGAGCTCTGGGATGAGCAGCGAAAGGACTCAATTTAACTGAGTTTAAAAATAGAGTTCAACTAATTATTACTAAATAAACTTTTCTCTCAAGAAACAAATCCTTATTATCGGGGACACTGACCAAAGGGTGAGTGTGCCAACGATTGACAGATCAACGAAGATATCCAGCAATTAGTTTAATTAGAGTTTAATATTAAAAGAAAGTTAAATATCTCAGCAGTTGTTAAGCATTTCACCTGTGAAAAGATGGAGGTATCAACTGATACCAGCCACTAGTACAGTCTCTCTACATTCTGTGCAATCAGTTTAATCCCTAGTTTACCAGTTTATCGACATTTTTGTCATTCAACGATTCAAACGATTATTTTATTTATGTTTCATTTGATTTCACTTTTAGTTAGTTATCAATAGAAATACTAATTTAAAAGTTAGTTATCGAAGGAATTCTCAAAAATATGTTTTTCTTTTAAAAAAAATATTGAAAATTTCTTTCATTAGATTTTTGTCTTTTGTTTGAAATGAAATTCTCATAATTAATCATTTCTTATAACTTATAACATTATAAGTTATAAGTAATAAGTTATAACACTTCTAAAGGCTTAACATTCAATTCCCTAATAAAACTTCAATTAAAAAATTGTTTTTAATTTATTCGAGTCTTTGAGTCTTCAAAACAGATATTTAAAACCAAAACAAAATAAAATTAACAAAAAATTCTATATTTTTCTTCAAAGAGTGCTTTAATTCTCTCTCTTTTTTCAAATCGTTTTTGTGATAACACATAAAGGAGTTAAAAGTTGAGGTAATTCTCAGGACTTATGACATTTGAATCTCTTGTTTTGTATGTTTTTTTGATCGTTTATTCAGACAAATGTTTCGCTTCAATAGTTTGAGCCATTATTCAGATCAATTTGAAGCCAATATTTTTCGATTGTATTTACTCTGAGAACATAAGTCGGAAATCCTTTATACTCTTTGATTAGTGCCATCAAAGGTATCCTTAATTATAATTGTGTTAATAATTAATTAATGCCAACTTTTATCTGATTAGTGATTACCCTATGAAATGTTTATCAGAATGCGAATCATGAAAAGCCTCATAAATAAAATATAATTCAGACAAAAGAAAATACTTTTTTCTATTTGTATGCAAAACAAAAAAGCATTAGATTTAGAATTTAAATCCTAAATGGGTTTGGGTTTGGAGTATGTGCTGTACTGTATGTCCTTTATATCATCAAAGTTCTTCCGTGTGGCACAACAGACCTCAATCTTAGGCCTAATCTGAGTCTGAAATACATTTGATATGAAATACCGTATAAATTAAGTGAAGAAAAGCGTTAAAATGTGAGTAAAGCACCGAATAATAGCTCTGAAATATTTCTATGAATTAAGAGCCCATGAATTATAGCCTCAACTCATATAAACTCATTTAATATTCTGTTAAAATAAAATAATCATTAGATTTGGCGAAAATAAAACAAAGAAAATAAATAATAATAATTTTTCTCAAAAATTAAGACAAGATTTCAATTATAAAATAAAAAACAAATTAAAAGAATCATTCGTTTGGTTGAGTCAATTAGAAATCATTTTGTAATTATGCTGTGCTATAGAGTTCTTGGTCTTGACTTTGACATACCCATTGCGAAAACAGGAAAATACCTGTGCGTCCAATGTCAGCTATGTTTCTCCTTTCTCACACAGATAGGAATAGGTGGGTCATCCTTACATTAAACTGTATGTATGGGAACATACATTGGATTTAAATAATGATATATTTATGTTATTATTATTTAAGTTTAGGGAAAAAAGAAAAATTGTTTGAATGAGGAAATAACTATTCAATTGAATTGAATTTTGAATAAACTTATATATAAAATCAATTTTATAAGCCGTTAGAAAAGCAGAGCATAATTGCAATCGTTATTTGTTCAGAAAATGGCCATAATATTGACAAAAGAAATCCTATCAACCAATTTGATTCAATTCAATGCATTCAACCCTAAACTCTCTTCTAATCAATTATTTGCATTCAAATCAACTAATAATTTATTGTCTCATTATTTCCAATTCACAATTGATGGCCAAATTTAATACCATTCAATAAGTAATATTTCTTATTCTTTGATTTTTCTTTCATCCGATATCTTGTATTTGAAATGAGAGCTTTTCTTCTTCTTCTTCTTCTTCCTCTCAATTCGTCTTCTTTTAAATAAAAATCATTTAAATGTCAAAGAGATTCAAGATATCAGATATCAATGGCTTATAATTTTTCACTTATTTGAGAGATTTTATTAAAATTATTTGTTTTTCTATTTATTTCACTTCATTTCATTCGTTTTTGAAATTGTCTTTCAATTCATGAATATTTAGAAGATGTCGAAGGAATTCTTAAGCAAAGGTGTGTCCCAACAAAATATCTAATTTGAAAACATCTGAACCAGAATTCTCTTCTCAGACATAAATCAAAAATATTTCAATAGTTCACAATGTCATCTTTCTCAAATCAAAATATGAATGTGTCAAAAAACATACAAAAAACACAGAATTTTGGAGGAAAATCCACTTTTTTACATAATATTTATACATTTCCAATATATTTGAAATCAATTATAAAATATGTTTATTTAAAGAATGTCAAACTCATAGAATATAAGCGATTAAACAGTCGTATTAACTTAAGAATTATTATTATTATCTTATTTGTGTGTAAGTACTCTTGTCAATACTCTTAATAGAATATATGGATTGAATTAATTAACAAAATCAGGGCTTAGAGCAGGGATGGCCAACCTCCATTTTGTTAGGGGGGGGGTCTGATTCTGGAATTTGTCA
>JAQIXD010000922.1:0-19279 GCA_034699985.1 Minunthozetes semirufus | reverse complement strand
ATAAATTTTCTCAAAACATATTAACTGCTGTTTTGACTTTTAAACCAACCAAGTTCTCTCTCTCTCTCTCTCCCTCTCTCTCTCTCTCTCTCTCTCTCTCTCTCTCTCTAAAAATTTGAAATTTTCCTAAACTTTTGTGACATTAAATGCATTTTATACAACATATTGAATGCAAAGTCTTTAATATTTAAAACTGTTCTCGAGTTTCAAAAGAAAAATTCAATAATCATTATCTATTCATAAATCTTTTTGAACCTTTTGAATGTTTAAAACCAGAAATATTTATTTTAAAATTCAAAGCTGACAAAACGTTGACTTTTCATCGATTTTGTTACTAAACCTGAGTTTGTGCCTAAAAATTGATAGAAAATATGATAATTCAAAAAATATCCATTTCTTAGACTAAATACTAACAGGAAATTAATGGAAGGATCGCTTAATTCACTTTTGGGTCGTCTGTTGTTTTTGTGAACTAAAGGGCAGTCCATAAAAAATATAGCGCTTTTAATACATTATATCCGAAATATATTAAATAAGTTTTAGTAACGGAAATAAAAGTCTATTTATATATAAAACTCTTCCATCAAAACTGCTATCAAAACATTATCTCCGAATCAAAGTCAGAGAAAAAATTGTGAATCATATCAACGAAAGGAAAGACTAACCATTCGTTTGGCACTCAATTCAATCTGAAAGGGAACGGGAATTGAGTTCAATAAAGTTGAGCGAAGAAAAAATGCTTTAAACCGAACCGAATGCTCATTGCTTTGGGTTTTGAATGATTTCATTTCTGGTATGACCTAATGGTTGACCCCCACAACCATAAATCAGGGCATATGTCATATTGTATATGTATGTGTGTTTGTGCAGTGCATTACTCTGGGAGATCACCACTATTTTCAGACGAAATTTTTCATTTTGATTGTCTACTCCTCAGTCATTGGGTTTCCCTCTCTCCCAACTCTCCAAACTGATTGCCCTCATCTCTCCCTCACTTACTCTCGTCATATATTGTATGGTTTGGGCCCTCGAATGGTAGTCCTAATGATTCAAATGCTATGAATGGCTTAATGTGCACACAATTGGGGCCAATATTTTGCATATTCTTTGCGGCCATTCGTTTGAATTGTGATTCAATTGCTGTTAGTTTTGAAGTCAATTCAGGATATTCACCAAATAATCGCAATATATGCAAGTTTTATGTGATCTCTTTGAAGCACCACTTTCTGGCCAACACTGGTTTTACAATAATTGTGTTCCCCTTTGGGTTCTGTATTTGTATTACCCTTTTCCTTTCAATTTTGTGATCAATTATAGAATATATCGAATCTATTGTTAGTTTGAATTACTTTATATTCTCTGATGAATGAGAGTTCAGTGAATGAATAGATTTTATATTCACTTCCTTTGGAATAATTAATAACATCTAAAGTCTGGAGCTATCCATAGATGTAATAAATTTATGAAACAACTTATTCTGTGCTAAATGTTATTCAGTATTATATTATTTGCAGATAAAGTCATGAAATGAATGAATTCTTTGCTTTCTTATTGAGAAAATCTTTGTATTGAAATGAGAGTTGATTTGAGTCAATAAAACTCAAGAAAAATGTGAAATGAATTTTGTTTTGAGAAAAAACTCGAATTATATTAAAGCAAAGAATGAAAAAAATTTGAATAAAAAATAAATGAAATGAAAAAACGAATGAAAGAGAAGATAAAAAAATAGATGAAAGGAAAAGTAAAATTAGAGGAACTGTTACCTAAAGTCTGTAATTTGAAATAAAGTAAGAATTTTTTGTTTCGACAAATATTTCGCTACAAATATAAGAGTTTATTCGGAATAATAAGCAAAGACTGGAATTTATTCTTTAAATTCTGTGCCATAAAGTCCTATAAATAGACATTTATTCTGAAATAAATTCCATATAATCTGAGATTTTTGCACATTTGTGTCACTCATTGCAGTTATGAAACATTTGTATTCCTAAACATAGTAATAGTGTTCATCAATATATGGAGTCCGGGAAAGGAGAGTAAGAGTTTCTCGTCTGTTATCTCTGTTGAGACAAAAGGCAATCATTTGCCAAACCTTTTCATTATTTATATATTTTTAGCCAATTCTCTAACACTTATTTCGAGATATTATAGACATAAATGTCTATTACTCAACACTTTGGGATGTATTGACCGGTTCTCTCTCAACATACCTCTCCCTTTCACTAGAAATTCTCACTCAACTCATCCAATAATAGTAATAATCCAGAGATTTATTTGAAGAGCAAAACAAATATGTTTTCACTGATCATAACTGAACATTAGGTGAAAGAAGAAAAGCTCTCAGTTTATGATTTCAACAAAAATAGATTTAATGAAATGAAAGCTAATTTCGATTAAATGATTAGTCGAGCAAAAACTGAAAATATGTTCCATTACTAGAATCGAGTTACTAGAATCTTTACTTGAATAAAATATATGAGTTTTTATGCCGTAATTTGAATATGATTTATGTTTAGAGTAAAAACAAAAATCTAATTAAATGACAAAAATTAAATTTTGATGAAAATCCTTTAACAAGTTTAATGTTTGAGCCGAGAGTTAAGATCTATAGAGACTCAAAATCTAATGTAATCTGAGTTAAGGACGGAAAACATCTCGCATTAGAGGAAAGGGAGATCAGAATTATCATAAGAGAGTCAGATATTTGAGTGTTTGACTCAATTAATAATATATCTGCCTTTCGTTGCATTAATAATACAAATACAGAATATTCCTCCACATTAAGGATCAAAACTTTTTCTCTCTTCTGACGACTTTTTTTTATCACATTTGCCATACATTTCCTCAATAGTGGAGTGACTTATACTATGAATTACTGTGCATTCAAAGAGTCAGAGCTTTTATTATTACATTATATTATTATTATTTCTTCATTTGATAAGAAAAATAAAGACGACTTATATTTGTGTCAGTTATTCTGGGCGGAGTGCAACTGATCAACTTCATTTATCATTAGATGTGCGCCCAGGAAAAAATTCCGTGCAAAGGTTCACCATATTTTGCATGTTTTAGTGGGAGAGCACCAGTAGTTTTCAATTAGTCTGTCAGTTATTCTTTACATTTAGAGTGTTTGATGACATCGATAAATATCGGTGGGAACGGGGATTAATGGGTCAGTCCTTTCGTTCTTCTAGACATCAATTCCTGGATCCCTTCCTAAACAACAAATTAATTCGTTGCCAATAATCTGCTATTTTTCTCCATATTCTGAGTGAAAGTCTTCATCACTTACTTTCAGTTGAGTTCTTGTATTAACTCTTTGCTACCCTTGTATTGGATTCCCGTCTCCTAAGTGTTAACTCATCAATGATTGTGATTGTAATCGCTATGGAAACCAGTGTTTCACAAAACTCTTTATTCTTTGTTACTCTCAAACACTTTTCATGACTGAAGTGACAGAAATGCCTTAATATTCATTACGATTCACAAAGACTTTTGTCAGCACAGAATAGGCAATAAATTAACCCGGTTTCAGATCGAGACTTAATTTTCAATCAAAATTTTATCCCATTAAAAGTTTCTTCTAAAAAAGTACTTCTCATCGACTATAAAAATCAATACTTTTTTTGAAGTAATTACTTAAAAAGAATCAATTCCTTCAATCAATATCCAGGTTTCTTTTCCTCAAAATCAAGAGAATGTAATTTTCAATATCGATAAATAATTAAGAAACAGAATCACTGATGAGCTCATTCTCTCCTCTTATTCCGTCTTTCATGACTAAATACCCTTTTAATTATTCAATGATTTGCACAGAATTAGTTTCTATTATTCATTAGAGAGAAGAGCTTCAAATTGCAATCATGGGATGAATAATGGGATGAAATTAAAAAAAATCATTTACTAATAATTGAGAAAATTTATCAGAAAAATGAATAATAGTTTTGCTCACGAATTGGGAAAATATTTTCTCATATCTTGAGTTTTATTGAGATAAATTGCAATTTTCAAAAGCCAAGAGCATTGGTTTGTTGAGTGAAAAATACATCGACTTTATTCTCATCAGTAAAGTGTCTCATCTTTTTACTCCTTTACTCCGTTTGGTCTGAAATAAAGTAAATCTTAAGTATTTGTGTTTAAGTGAATCAATAAATCATCGAATCATTAGTCGATTATAAGAAATAGAGTGGAAATTATTGATCGAAAAATATTAATAACCTTTTCTTGAATGAGTAGTACTTGAAATAAAGTAATTCCCATTTTCATCGAGCAATTAAGTGTCAAACAATCAAAGTTCCGAAAATAATTCATTTTATTGGAAAAATGTTTGCAAAAAAGTGTTGAGAAGTTTATTGCGAACAAAAATACATTTAATATATTAAATGTATTTCTCTCTGATTCTGAGCCAAAGTTTTTCTTTTCTTTTTCTGAATTAAAATGTATTTAAGTTTTCAATGCTTTCAAACAAATGGAAAAAGTTTAGCTTTTGAATGATTTTCCATTATCTCATGATTGCCCATGTTCAACTATTTCCAATATTAATATTACAAATAGTGCTACTAATACATGCTCTATCGAAAATTGTATAAAATGATAGACGTTTTTTAGTCAAAATTGAAATGAAAATAATCATTGAATAGTTGCAAGTTTAATACTCTGATAAGGAACAAATTTGTCAATTATTGACATATTTTACATGATCAATTTGTATGTTTAAATTTATTTATAATTAAGTGGCAAATAACTGAATTTTTATATTTTATTTGTATTTAAATTAAATTAAATTTGAAAATATTGAAAATGTGTTTTCAAAGTAACGATAATATTAGAAGAAATACATTTTTAGTCAAAGAAATTGAAACTGAATTTGTGTGGACTATCGATAAACTGAGTCTAAGGTCACAGCCCACCGGTCAATACATTGAAAGCAAGATTTTCTACGATAGGGATGACCCCAAAACAAAATGGTCGCTTAATTTGTACCCAAACGGAGTCGACAATAAGAGTAAAGATTTTATCGGACTATTTGTTCAGTTGGAGGACTCTCTCATCAAAGAAGTTTCGGCCAAATACAGGATATCTATAAGAAATGGCAATCGATGGAAACCTATCGAAGATTTAATAGAACACCGCTTTACAGTCGGACACAGCTTTGGATCCAAAAAATTTGCTTCAAAATCACATATTTCGAGAGGAATTGGACTTTCAAGAGATGAACTGACCATTAGATGTGAACTACAATATGAAAATATTAGAAACATTAAACCAAAACTAAAGTCTTTCTCAATTAATAATAACAATGAATCACTGATTGAAAGCTCTGAAGGAGTTTTAAATATGTGTGACTACTGTTTGGCCGATAGTAATGACACAAAAGTGATGAATGAGGAACCTCTTAAACTCTTGTATAATTTGATGTCCGAAAAAGTCCATATATTGAAGACTGAGTTGTTTATTGCTATTAAAAAGCATGAAACTGTGGAATTGGAGGATAAATTTGATGAAATTGTTTCATTAATTAACAAAAAATTTAAGATAAATGATATAAAATAGAATTGTTTTTATATAAAACATTTTTTGATGCAATAAATTGTTTGAAATTTATTCATAAAATTAAAGTATATTTTGTATGAAATTTCTTTGAAATTAATTGGAGTGTATCTGGACTTGAACTTCATTTACACCAATTACTTATGTTGTTTTTCTCAATTTACAAATTCAAATAAATTATTATATGTAATAATTATAGACATCGAACTTGAATTGAGAATAAGTAATTGAGAATAAATATGAGCAGATAATTAAACCCTTCCCTATAAAATCATTTTCGTTTCGACAATTAAAATCGAAAATAAAATTGAATTATTAACAAGATTATTCAGAAATCGAAGAAATAGAGCTGCACTTCCATTAATTAAGGTTTAATTAATTAATATAATATCTCTAATATTAACTTTAAGTTTAAGTAAAATCTATTAATTATTCGTTAGTTTCGTAATTCTTGAATAAACTAAGAAATAATCATAAATTATATTCGAAGACAAATTGATTTTCTCACAATTAGTTTCAGTTAAATTGCTAGATAAAAATATTGAAAAACATAAGCAATATCTAAGAAACCTGAATATCCAGTGTATACAAGAATAACAGTATAAATGTTAAAAATATCTATACATTCATTAATATTATTTTATTCTAAGATTACTGTTTTCAGAATAATTTTATTGAGTTTTTAATGTGAATTTTAAGATCAATTTTAAATAGAATGTCCGAAAGTATGCAAACATTTGATCCGGATAAGGTATTATCCGTTGATCTTTTGCTTAAACAAGAAGACAACCATTTGTATAGAATTGGTTTACTAACTGATGACTGTCCGAAGAAAAGACTTTTAAATAAATCAATTATTGGTTTCATTATAATGTCAATAGAGTTTTGGCGTCACACTATTTTAGCGGCCAACCCCTCAATTGACCATGATTATGACATACCAATTGGAAATGTGGGCCCATTGACAGGACTGGGCATATATTTTACTCTTATATACAATTCTCATATCTTCAACGCTTTGGCCTCAAAAGCAATCCATTACTGGAATTTCAGAAATGGAGTGAAACCGACATTTCTTCGGTTATTTGAAATGATGTGGGGTTTGGTTACTCCTAAAAGTATTGGCCTCGAAGATGAAAAACAGATCATTTGGTTAATTAAAAGATCGAGGATTTTGTTCAAAATAATGAAGATAAACAACGGACGGGTCCTCACAGTAATTGGATTTATATTTGCATTCAATGGTTTCTTAAGAAATGGCGCTCCAGTTATAGACCTTATAAGATTTGGTTTGCCCTACTCAATCCTTCTGTCTGTTACTTGTTTCCATATTTATGACGTCCTAATGAATCAATTGATTTATTTCTACATTCTTTGTATTTATCTGAAAATGAAAATCACTTCAATTAATTCAAATCTGGAGAAGAAGTCTCTGAGTGTCGGATATATCGTCTTTCAGTTAAAAGAAATGAATTCATTGTATTTAGAGATCAGTGAATATAACACTCAATTCTGGTCGAAATTCTTGTTACTCTTTTGGTTGAATTCGGGGGCAATTATTTCCATAGAGTTGTATGTGGTTTGCTTTGGGACAGACATTAGTCTGATGTACCGAATGATCATCTTTTATGCAATGATTACATTCTCGGCTCTGTTTATGATTTTACTCTTCACCTGTTCTGCAGTTAATTATGAGTTTAACAGAACTTACAAAATATTAAACCATTTAATGGTTTCAAAATTTGTTGGACATCCCAAATATTTTTATAGATTTAAAGCAAGAATATTTCCAATGTTCAAGGTAATTGTTTCTCCTAATTACTTTTTAACATATGTTTTAATTGATTAACAAATTATTTTAAGATTACAAATATGATTGAAAGGACTGCAAAGAAAAAGGTGGGATTTACCTGTTGGAATTTATTTACTATTAATTATTTCAGGTGTTATGAAGTGAGTAAAAACATCTTAAATATGAATTATTTAAAAATAAATGAATTTCTCAATAATTTCTGAATACAATTTTTCAGATAATTTCTTTCATCATGTTACTTTTGATGAAAACTGTGGAATTGGCCAGAAATAGAGTTTGGAATTTTGATATTGATAAGCAATAAAACATTGTCATTTATCAGTAATTCTAATTATGATCATGGTCATATTATTATTATTATTATTATTATTATCTTAACACTGACTGTATGTGAGAACACTTATTCAAATAAATACTTGACTTTTATCAAATAATTAGCAAACATTTGGCAATCCATTTAACCTTGATTTCGTTTTTATCCGGTTCATAATTTACGATAATGTTTATCTTATTATATTAATATTAGTTAGACTTAATTCATTATAGAAACTGATAGTTTTATAATTAAATAATTTATTTAATACATCAAATAATTGCTATTTTTTTGAAACAATAGATAATTAATTTAAAATAAATTATCTAGATGAAGTTTTGATGAGAAATTATTTTTCTGGCTCACACTTTGTTTGCGGGCCATAGAAATCTGAGATAGAATAGCATTGGAGTCCTTCAGCACATTTGCATTTCTATATCAAACAAAAATATTTTTAAAATCTAAATATAGTGAATGTATTGTGATATTGTGGGTCAATTACGGATTGGTAGCAGGCAGTTTCCACTCCAAGTTCTTTAACGCAAACATTTCCAATTTGTTTCTTACTCCAAACGCAGCATTGGTTTTGAGGACAGTCAGCATCTGATTTGCACAGGTCTACAACAAGAGGTAAAGCTATGGAAATAATTGAAGCAAACAATTAATTTCATTTTTTCAGAATAGACTACAAAATAATATACCCTTTTCGTTTTCTTTAGGCCCGCATTTTGTTTCTAGCTCAAACTCTTCAGCGACAGTATAGCACGATAGTCCAGCAGCACATTTACATTTCTATAATATTTTAAAGAATTCATTTATTTATTTGTTAACAATCTATTATAGTAACGTTTTAAAAAATTTCTCACAGAATTAGCACATGCAGTGTTTCTTGCAAGTTCCTTAACGCAGATATTCCCTATTTGTTGGTAATTCCAAACACAACAATGATTTTCAGGACAGTCGGCATCTGATTTGCACAGATCAATGTTGGCAGACACCGCACTCACAACAATTAATACAATTAAAGCTATTGTTTTCATATTTTTATTAAATGTTTTTCTATTCATAGGATTATTGCTTTAATTAATTGTATTTATATAAAAAAATTTCGATGAGATTTGATTTAATCAATTGATTATCGAGTGTTCTTTTTGTGGCATTTGTGCCATGAGCTCTCATTCTTATATTTTCTTATACACATTATCACAAGGTTTCTCACAATGAACACCCGCATTGTTTTTTTACTTATCAGAACAGGTGTTCTTTTAATTGAAGAATTGTAATTATAAGTCAAGTAGTAGTAAAATAATATCTTAAATTGAATCTAGATATATTAGTTATAATTTATAATAATTAATTATGTTTCTTCTAACCAGATCTATATTTTATAAGTTAGAAAATTTTAGTGGAGAAAAATAAGACACTAGTTATGTAAGCATTGGTTTATGTATTGTTTTATCACTAAAATTGCTCTTGATATATTTTGATTAAATTATAATAATAAGGAATAAGTTAATTCAGTCATTCACTTATATTAGTGAACAAAAAATGTTTATGATTTAACTCTTATTCAGTTTCTTATAACTCAAGACTTATTTCTTGTATTTATGTTAATTCGAAAATCAATAAAACATTGAAAGGGATTCCAAATAAAAGTAGTATTCTTGGCGTCAATCCATTGATAGACAGGACTTAATATAGTTTATAGATATCTATTGGATGTCTTATCAAATGAGAAGAATAGCATTTCATTAGTACTCCACTCCTTATATCAAACATGTCTTGCAATCCTCTTTCAGCAATGATCTCATTCTTGGCTCTTCTCTGACTTCTCCGTTGACTTCTTGTGGTCCTTAACTCTGTACTAAAAGACTGTTTTGGATATCCGTCAAAAACGTCTTATCATTTGGTGAGTCAGTGTTAGCCACAGATAAGGAGTTCTTCTGCTCTATGTTTCAGTTGAAGAATAATATTTGTACACAACTTATCACTGATAATGACGGCCACACCGGAGGCGACAGACCGTGAATTACTGACCTAATCCGTAAGCCCTCCGATAAAATGTGTGATTAATAGAAACCGACTCATATGCACCACTATATTAGTCATCCAAACACTTGATAATTATCAACATTCAACTTCTCCTACGTAGATGTTGCCAGGGATGTGCTGGAATTAAATGGACCTCTCCATCCCTGCTGTTTAGAGCAAGATCATTCAACTGTTTAATGTTTTAAATTTTTGTTTAAATTTACACTTTTTATCTCTTTTTGAAGTATTTCCGAGAAATTAAACTTTTATTGTCTTTTGAAGAATATTTGTTATTATCATAAAATTCATAAATAATTTTGAATGACTTTTATCTAAACATTTTTGGGATGACTCCGAGTAAAACCTAATATCTGTTATGTTATGACTCTTACAGTAAATTGAGTTTATTTTATGTGTATTTTTATTGAACTCAAAGATTAGAGAAAATTAGATAAAAAGGAAGAAAATGTTACTTTTTTTTGTAACAAAATTATGGACCAAAAACACAAAGAGTTTATAATTCATGTTTTGTTGAAAATTGCAAATAAATCCATATTTATATGACTTTTCATAATAGAGGGGATCATACGTATCATTCAGAACAAACTCTTATGGCTTTAAAAAAAAATATAAAAATGAATAAAATACTTTAATATACTTATGAAACATAAAAATTCGAGTAAACACTTCGGGGTATTTATTGGATGTATCAGAAAAAGCGCAATATTTTCGCGCTTTATCTCTGAGGAGAGAAAAGTTCTTCAATTTTATTATCAGAGATTAGAAGTTATAAAACATTTTTCATAAATAAAATCATAGATCGCTTCAAATGTAGTTTTTTTTTCGTGAATTACTTTTTCTTTTGATCTGAAGTTTTTGAAATATTTATTTGGCGCCTGAAATAGGCTTTTACTGCAAACGCTTGTGTATGTGTGCAGTGAAGCCGAACATCGATGCCAACATCAATTGCCTGTTCTGCGAAAGACATATGAGAGCACTGGGAGTCAGTATTTCCTCTTTTTTTGAATGTATATATCGATCATAAATATTTATTTTTGATATGTATATGAATGCGAACACAACTTATGATAGGATAGTTTGTGTCAGAGTTTTGCTCAACAATATTACTGTTCTGTTGCCTCAAATTGCAGATAAAGGAAAGGGATTGAGAAGGGATGGAGTGCCAATCGATACAAATATGTACTGGTTATGTATTGGCATTCAATTTTCAACTGAACCCGATTTTGATCAGAATTATCAAAGAAAGTCCTTTCTATCCTTGAGTTCAATGACTTTCATCACTTTTGAAAATTTTAAACTCATTTTAGTTATTATTATTTTATCTGATATTCAAAAGTATTGATTTATTTCGTCAAAAATCCTTCTTATTTGAGAGGAAGTGAAATATAAGTTGAGATTTGAAGACTATATTCCATTTCAGGAAATACTTGAACCCAAAAATAGTGTCAATAATATTAAGTCAAACTTAATATAAAGAAAAAGACTTTTTGTTTTGTTTCGTATATTTTATTGCCTTTTGAAAGTATTTTGAATATCATTTCATATTTTCATATATGAAATCTTTATTACAGGGATGAGTATTAGAAATTTATCCACCCCTTCTAAAGATTATAATCCTTTCCTGAACATAGTAGTATTAGCCAATTTCAATTATTCAAAATTTATCAAAACTAATGCATCATTAATAACAAATAATAATTTATTATTTAAAGTTAAAAGTTGAAATTGTAAAATTAACTATGTTAGATTACTTGTTATCTCAAATCTTGCTCGTCCCTGATTTTAGCGTATTTTCGATGCTATTGAAGATGTCATTCAAAAGATTATATGAAAAACAAAATTAAACACAAATATTATTAGATTTTGAATATATTTTCAATTCTTTCGGTGAAATATTAAACTTATTTTTCAATATATTTGTGGAACAGTTGTTTGAAATTAAAAATTAAAATACTCCGGATCTCTGCCCAGAAGTGATAAATGGGTCAAAAAGATTGTAAGTCTTGTGAAACACAATTCACTCTATTATTTGACATAAATTTTCAGAATTAAATTTAGAGAATAAATGAAACAAAAATACTAAATGACTTCAGATATTATGTTTTGATACAGACTTGCAATGAATGGGAAAAAGAGTGAAAACACATTTAAAATATTATTTATTTAGACTTCATGTGTATGTATCGATGGGAAGGCTTATAGCCGGCCCCTTATCTAAATTCCCTGTTCTCTCTGTGGTTGGGGTTGTTTTATATTTGGAAAGTTTTCATATTTACATAAGTATTGTTAATTTCTTTTCAACTCATTTTTACTGCATTTTATTGATCAATGTTTTAGCCAATGTTCCCAATTGAGCAAGTTCACTCTATACAATGACGAATCATTCATTGTTCTTGCTTAAATAGTAAAAACCAACATTTTGTTTCACTAGAATAAATTTTATCAAAGAATAAATCAATTTTGTTTCAAAGGGGAGTTGGAAATATTCATTAACCGTTATGGACATAATCAATTCCCTTAGTAACCACGATGACCACCACTTTGACCATTCAAGTTTATCTCTGTTTTTGGCTCATTTGACAGCAAATGATTGACAAATCTGTATATAAATACAAACTTCAGGTCCTGTTCCTCAACGATATTTATAAAGAGATCAGTTGTTGACATATTTTTTGTCTCTAATCCTAAATCTTATTATTGTTGCGTTGAGACGACTGCCCGCCACTGATATATCATAACGAGTGAGTCCTGCGTTAATCTCTTTTGTGTTTTTGTTCATTCATTCAAACCTAAACTCAAACACAAATTGAGTCGAAAAAGTGACTCCGGTTTAGCATTTGTTTTGATTTTAACTTCCAAACTGTATTCCTATCCATCGGTTAATTCCCATTTTGGTAAAAATAATCTGAGAAAATAAGTCTGAATTATATTTTCTGATAGGAATTACTGTTATCGCACAGAATAAGATTATTCTCATATTCATTGGGTTGTCATAACTTATATTTTGTTAATACATTTAGTGAAGGATTTAAGGAAATGAAACAAAAGTTTTGAGATCAAGAATTTATCGATATATTGATGACTGAAATTTGTTTGGATTTCGATAAAGGATTTCAATTCCAACAAAAGTTTTCCCAAGGATTAAGTTTTTCACTGAAATCCAATAATTCATTTTATTGGTAAAAATTCTTTAGAAATATTTGAGTAATAAATTTTTAACTAAACAAAAGCATCTGGAAACTAATTTTTCACTTATTCCATAGTTAATAAATGATCTGTCAAAAAATGAAAATAACAGCAAAACCTCAAAACAAAAAACTTAAATATAGGAAAAATTGAAACCAAGACATCAAATATAAAACTAATGGCAACAAAATGATGAAAAACATTTCAAACGCTTTTTTATATCGCTTTGGCTTTGAGTGCATTCATGAGAGACAAGAAATAAATAAATCTTTAATACAATTGAAGAAAAATATAGTTTTTTTGTAAGGAATATGTCTTAAGAAATTTTTTTTCTCAAACAATATCTTTTGAGACAAACATTAGGGATGTGCCGATAGATACCAATAATGAACATTCAGTTTTGCAAAACAATGTTTTTATTGTATTAATCCTTTCAAGTGATCAGAATAGAGGAAACTCCTGCCTCTCATTCAATTTTAATCAACACAATAGTCCTGTCAAAGTATCAGAATCAGAAACAATTACTTCACCCGATTCTATCCCTTTCCCTACCCTTTCCTTTTCGATCGGTTTATTTTTTAGACTCTTTCTTATGATGTCTTCTAATGTTTGGATTCTTTTCTTTTTCTTCAGATCTTAACTCAATTCCTAAGAATTGAATTCTTGTTCTGTTATTTCGAGTGTAGAAGAGCTCAAGATTTTAGTTTTATTCAACAATATTGAATTGACCTAGATAATAAAATAAAAGCCCATTGTGATTTACAGTTGAGCTTATTTTTAATTAAGAAGAGATTATGTGAGAATCACTTAAACCAGTAAACTTCTTAAGCATCAATTTAATCAAGATTTATCCAGTTACTTATACAATTGACCTTGTTAACTAATCTCAAAGGCTAATTTGTCCTTGATTGTCACAGTGATAAATTATTCAATTATTTTGAGGCAAATTTTTCTTATTTCAAATTTTATTCTTGAATTTAAGCCAAGTTTCAATACTCAAAGCAATGCTTTCCTTCATTTCCACAATTTTATCATCAGTTTTATTTTGTTATTCTATGCGGCACAGCCTATGCCTCAATGGTGTCTCTCCTTTTACTTCTGAGTTTTGTATTATTCTTCTGGTTTTTATTGTTCTGTTTTGACTCGTTTTTCTGAAAATCTGCGGAACTGATAATGAAATGATATATCGCTTACAATAGAGTCCAACACATAAACCAAAAGAAAATCAATTTTATAGGAATTTTAGTTTCATTTTTATAGCATTTAGTTTCCACTAATAATAGCCAATACATTGAGTAATAGATTTCGATTTAAAACAATTTTCACACAAACTTCAAGTGAATCACAATTGAAGTCGAAATTAGTTTTTGATGTTTTTTTTTCGTTTAAAATATTGAATGAAATTTCAATTATTTCATCTCAAATATTTATCTTGATCTTATTGTTTGCTTGAAATTGTCGACAAATTTCGATTTTAAGTTTAAAAAAGATAATTGAGTGGAATATAAATATTTTATGAAGAAATTCAAGTCTTGTTTCAAATGAATACTAAAATGACATTTCAATTGAGTGCAGAATTGGATATCGATTTGAAAATTATATTCTTATTATAATTATTTTGTTTTACTAAATGTCAGATAATATTGAAGTGAATCACATTTTCCGATACTTAAAGAGACTATTAATGAATAAATTATAATAATTTTATTTGTGTTCAATACTATTGACTCATATTATATTTATTTCCCTCTAATATGACATAAATATTGAATAACAAGAATTGGGAATAACTGGATGTCATTCAGGATTATTAGTCGTGCAAATTCATATTTCACCATTTGATAGACATCAAGCAATTCATATAATGATAATAATAAATAGGAGTCTAATAGTGTTTTATAGTCCTTATTGTTGGCCAAAAAATAGTGGAGAAAAACAACAGAATATTGTGAAGAGAGTATTGTTGCCATCAATCATATTCAACATTCATCTGATGTCAAATCTATTTTTAAATAACTTGACTTCTCTTTTATATTCCAGACCTGTTGTGGTCTATCCATACCCACTATAACTATAATATTAGAATAGAGTACAGAATAATATGAAAATCATATTCAGATGACATGAGTTTGATATAAAAAGTCATTCAAATTCATTGAGAATTAAGGAATCGTTTCTTAAGACTTAAGTGAAGACTAGGTTTTAATTTCAATGTTTTTATTGAAAAACGGATTTGAATACCATTTAAATCTCTTTTTAATTACAGTCAATGAATGAAAAACTTATGGCATATAAATAGTAAAGAATTAATTAAAAGGGAATATATTTTGTGTAATCTTTGGAGAGAAAGAGAAGTCATTCAAAATGCAAAACATTTTCTCCTAATCCCTGGGTATATATTAGCAAAATAACTGGGAGTCTGTATTAACAAAAAGTTTTTAATTAAAGAAATTTGTTATTTAAAGTAATCTGTTTTATATTAGAGAATCACTAATGAATTAATTGTAAAAAAGCTTTTTATATGTGTATCCAGTCTTTGACTTTTAAGCTTTGATTTGAATTTTTGTTTAACAACTCTTTGAGTCAGTACTGAATCCCACAGATTTTTATGTAAAACTAAAGGCATTGATTGGTAGCGCACTTCACAACTAATAACTGTTAAACTGTGCCGAATGTAGACGACTCCTCTCCGGCCGAACATAACTTTTAATCTGAGTTTTCGTATTTTGTTTCTGACATTTATAATCAATTTAAAGACAGCGACGACATGAGTGCACAGGAAAAAGCAGAGTCACTCCTCTAATATGTGTGCTTCGGTTAAGCAGTTTGGCTTTCAATTAGTGCCGATCCTTATTATATTGTATTATATTGTGAGCCAAAAGTTTTTCGGTCTCTGTTTTAATTAATTTTCTGTATATCCGCGAAGTGTAGGTGCTTTCGGGCTCTGTCTCATCGCAATTAAGTCTGAATAGTCTGAGCGATATTTTTACTACACATTTACCAAAAGCGAAGATTTAATCCCTAAATGCAGACCAGAATCACATTTTTCGATGAATGGTCCGAATTTAAGTAGGATTTATACCGAGAAAGATCCTTGCTTAATTCAAAATTAATTAATTTCTGATTGAGAATAACGTAATTTCAATTGAATTCAGTTTATTTTGAGTTTGGTCTCAATATTTGGCCCAAAATTTCAGAGAATTTCAAAGATAATTCAATTTATTGATTGTTTGCCTTAAATTCTTATTCAAACAATTCTTTTATCCGATTATACACTGAATTCAATTCAATTTAAATGATTGATCAATGAATCGATTGGTGCTGAAAATGAGTAAAATATTCATAAGAATCCCTTTTTGTCGTTAGGCATGAGATCTGCATAACTTGTGTGCAGATGTCTGTCCATAACATGCAGTGAAGCCAATGATTTGTCGATATGTCTGAGCTGTCAGTATTAGCAAAGCCTTTAATACCGATTCAATTAGTGAAATGACTACTAAAACACTTCTATGTGTC
This sequence comes from Minunthozetes semirufus, assembly GCA_034699985.1. NCBI lineage: Eukaryota > Metazoa > Arthropoda > Arachnida > Sarcoptiformes > Punctoribatidae > Minunthozetes > Minunthozetes semirufus. Next base: position 2,849 of record JAQIXD010000922.1, on the reverse strand, counting down.
TGAAAAATATAAGTCTATTTACAAAACACTTAATTTCTATAATTAATGTATGATTTCATTAATTAAACAAAAATATAGATCAAACTTAAGAGTAGAAAAGATGACTATTATTCTGATTTTTTGTCTAAAAGTTGTTATATTTTTAAAAATGCTTTTATTTTAATGAGAAAATAATTTCATTAATTATATAATACTCTTGTTTTGAGAGTTGTTTTTATTATTCAAATATCAAACTCAAGTAGTAAATGGATTTTGTTCTGAATTAATCATTGAATTAGTGTCTAAAGGACTCAGAATCTGAAGAGTTATTCATCAAATTTATGAGAATTTTTTGTTTTAACGCAAATATTTGAATTGAAATTCATATTTAATGAGAATATCTAATAAACATTGAATTCGTGTTCAAACGACTACTTTTTGAAAATGTTTTTATGACATATTCTGTAAAATGAAACCGACTTTTGTCTGCCACTGGAACTGACGTTTTTAGTTAATGTTAAAGAGAGTGAGAGTGAGAGTGAGATGGATAACTTTTATGATTTGATTTTTTCAATTTTTTCATCTTCTCATACAATATATATTCAAATTAGTTTTACAATAAAAGTGACAGAAGTTGTGAAACAAAATTGAAATTCAATAGCAATAGTAGTAGTGATGGGAACTACACTTTCAATTGCAGTATAAATCTAATCACTCGAATGGGAAGTGTGTGGAACTCAGGTGCAGATTATTGGCCTGTGCTCTCACAATTGCACAACCGATCAGTCGCTGCGATAAATTAGAATAATAAAACATTACATACAATACAGTACTCACAATACTAGTTAACTGACCCTACATTTGGCTGAAAAAAATAAGTAATTCTTAACACCAGAGTTGCTCAGACCTGTTGTCAATAAGGGAATGGTAGTTGTGTGAAAAACTCTGGAGGGGTCTGTCATTCTGAATCTGCCACTCAATTATATTTAAATCAGATAATCATCGATTCCAGACTATTTTCCATAGATACTAGGTAATATATGGGACATGTAGGGGCAAAGGATGTACCTCCTCTGGGCAGCCCTGCTTAATTTAATTCAATCGTATGCTTAAAGTGTGATATGTGTTCGCACTTATCATTACATCTGTAGAGGAGCGGAATGGCAGAGACAGGGACTGACACATAGACAGCACCGGCTATTATTTTGAAGTAACGATTCTAATGATTCTAAATATAAATCCAACGGAAAAAATATACCAAAATATATGATATCTGAAGCAAAAGTAGAGCCAAAACTAAATTACTATTAACCATAAGAGGGCCGCATAACAGTTAGTATTACTGTTTGTATTACTCATCGCCACTGTTCCTCGCTCTGCATGTTATGATGCGCTCCAAACTCCCTCTCTATGTATCGCACTCTCTGTCCAGAGATTTATTCATTATTAATGCCTTAACGGCGGGAAACATCGCTAGTGTTAGGGCTGTCTCTTCGCTAAGGCTTTGCGCTACATATCCTCCGACTGACTAAAGTAGGAGTTGGATGTGCTGGCGATCCATCCATTTTTTGCACTGCTGTTACATCAAAATCTATTGCCATACGTTATACAACACAACTGTCCCAACGGATACTTAATACCATACTTTTATTGAGGGACAACCATAAGATAAAGAGTCAGATAGTCTTGGATTAGACCATAAAACTGGAAAATTCAACAAAATTTTCTAAATTCACTCAAAAAGTTGAGGTTTGAGAGGAGGCTAATGTGGATTCACCGACGAAAAATTGATCTGAATTTGCTGAATGTGCTGACTCACATTTAATTTGAATTTTATCTATAGCCTAAGCCCTGGTGATCCCTCTTCTAAATTATACTTAACATAATACAAATGTATAGATACTATAGATTGAGATCTCCTTCATATATCCATAGCGTAACAGTTTTTATCGGATACTTCATTGGCTGTAATTCATGACTCGGGCCGACGGATAATGATTTGTAAACTCTCATTCTGTGCGCTCAACTCTGATGACTGTCCCTTATTGTGGCAGAAATTTTTTCGCCTGATTTCCCATTTTTTGTGTTTCACCCAAACTATTGTTGACTTTAATAAACTGAAGACATGAGAAACATTTGACGACAGAAACAGTTTCAATGAATTTTTATATTTTATTATTATTTTTAGAGGAAATTCAGTGGAAATTATTGTCAATTTGGGCCAAAATATCAATTTAATTCCGACAATGTGTTCCCTGTACTAAAAACTACCCTTTCCTCCATTAAACGCTCTTTTGTTAAAAAACTCTTTGGTTTCAAAAGTAAATAACAATTTTTTTGACTCAAATATTTCGCCGGAATTTATGGGTTTATGTAGAAAATTGTTTTAACTTTTACTGCAAATAACATTAAAAAGTTTTAATAAAATAGTATTAGTTTTTTGGAAAACATTTTGGTATTTATTTAACAATTTTCTTCTCTTTTCTGATGAGAATCTTTTACTTTAACTTTTCTCTAAAGGCATTTGAAATATAAGTTATATACTCTTTTAGAATTGAAATTATATAAAATTTCATTTCTTTTCTTTAATATAACATCTTTTATAACAGGGATGGCCAGGAGGGTAGTCATAAAATACACCTAAGTTTGAGTTATTTACAATGTTTTGAATTACTGTAATCTGAATAACTGTTTACATAATTCTGAGATATTTCTGATGAATGCATTTGACATAGAAATTGAGCAATTTAAAAGATTTGTGATATTTAGTTGCTTAAATTCTGGTCATTCCAGTTAGAGATGAGGATCGGTTCGGATCGGATCGGATTCGGATGAGATTTAGGGCAAAATTGTCGGATAAATTTCGGATC